>OY740828.1:4040350-4197850 GCA_963514005.1 Raja brachyura | reverse complement strand
AGACAGACATGGAGAGAGAGACACACACAGACAGAGAATGGGAGAGAGACAGGCAGAGAGAGACAGAGATGCAAAGGGAGAGAGACAGAGGCAGGGAGAGTGGGGGAGAGAGATACAGAGAGAAAAAGAGACAGAGAGAGACAGACGGAGACAAAGAGAGAGAGATGGAGAGACAAAGGGAGAGAGAAACAGAGAAAGGAAGAGACTGGGAAACACAGAGAGAGAGAGAGAGAGAGAGAGAGAGAGGCAGTGAAAGACAGAGACAGACATGGAGAGAGAGAGACACACACAGACAGAGAATGGGAGAAAGACAGGCAGAGAGAGACAGAGATGCAGAGAGAGAGGGAGACAGACAGACAGAGAGAGTCAGAGAGATAGGCACAGGGAGAGAGAGAAAGACAGTGAGAGACACAGAGAGAGGGGGAGAGAGAGAGAGATAGCGAGAGAAAGAAAGAGACACAGAGGGAGAAATAGATAGAGGTACAGAGAGAGAGAAATGGAGACAGAGAAAGCAACAGAGAGAGAGAGTGTGAGAGACAGAGAGAGGGAGAGCGACAGACAGACACAGAGAGTGAAATACAGACAGAGAGAGAGAGAGGGAAAGACAGATAGAAACAGAGAGAGACAGAGTGAGGGAGACACAGAGAGAGTGACCGAGGGAGTGACAGAGCCAGAGGGAGAGGCACCGGGGGGGGGGGGGGGGAGAGAGAGAGAGAGAGAGGGAGAGGGAGAGGAGGACAGAGGGAGAGAGGGAGAGAGACAGACTCACAACGAGAGAGACACAGACAGAGACAAAGAGAGAGGGAGGGAGAGAGAAGTAGAGGCAGTGAAAGACAGAGACAGACATGGAGAGAGGGACACACACAGACAGAGAATGGGAGAGAGACAGGCAGAGAGAGACAGAGATGCAAAGGGAGAGAGACAGAGGCAGGGAGAGTGGGGGAGAGAGATACAGAGAGAAAAAGAGACAGAGAGAGACAGACGGAGACAAAGAGAGAGAGATGGAGAGACAAAGGGAGAGAGAAACAGAGAAAGGAAGAGACTGGGAAACACAGAGAGAGAGAGAGCGAGAGAGAGAGAGAGAGAGAGGCAGTGAAAGACAGAGACAGACATGGAGAGAGAGAGACACACACAGACAGAGAATGGGAGAAAGACAGGCAGAGAGAGACAGAGATGCAGAGAGAGAGGGAGACAGACAGACAGAGAGAGTCAGAGAGATAGGCACAGGGAGAGAGAGAAAGACAGTGAGAGACACAGAGAGAGGGGGAGAGAGAGAGAGATAGCGAGAGAAAGAAAGAGACACAGAGGGAGAAATAGATAGAGGTACAGAGAGAGAGAAATGGAGACAGAGAAAGCAACAGAGAGAGAGAGTGTGAGAGACAGAGAGGGAGAGCGACAGACAGACACAGAGAGTGAAAGACAGACACAGAGAGAGAGAGGGAAAGACAGATAGAAACAGAGAGAGACAGAGTGAGGGAGACACAGAGAGAGTGACAGAGGGAGAGGCACGGGGGGGGGGGGGAGAGAGAGAGAGAGAGAGGGAGAGGGAGAGGGAGAGGAGGACAGAGGGAGAGAGGGAGAGAGACAGACTCACAATGAGAGAGACACAGACAGAGACAAAGAGAGAGGGAGGGAGAGAGAAGTAGAGGCAGTGAAAGACAGAGACAGACATGGAGAGAGAGACACACACAGACAGAGAATGGGAGAGAGACAGGCAGAGAGAGACAGAGATGCAAAGGGAGAGAGACAGAGGCAGGGAGAGTGGCGGAGAGAGATACAGAGAGAAAAAGAGACAGAGAGAGACAGACGGAGACAAAGAGAGAGAGATGGAGAGACAAAGGGAGAGAGAAACAGAGAAAGGAAGAGACTGGGAAACACAGAGAGAGAGAGAGAGAGAGAGAGAGAGAGAGGGAGACACAGAGAGGGAGAGACAGAGAGGGAGAGACAGAGAGGGAGAGAGACAAAAGGACAGAGGGAGAGAGACAGACTCACAACGAGAGAGACACAGACAGAGACAAAGAGAGAGGGAGGGAGAGAGAAGTAGAGGCAGTGAAAGACAGAGACAGACATGGAGAGAGAGACACACACAGACAGAGAATGGGAGAGAGACAGGCAGAGAGAGACAGATGCAAAGGGAGAGAGACAGAGGCAGGGAGAGTGGGGGAGAGAGATACAGAGAGAAAAAGAGACAGAGAGAGACAGACGGAGACAAAGAGAGAGATGGAGAGACAAAGGGAGAGAGAAACAGAGAAAGGAAGAGACTGGGAAACACAGAGAGAGAGAGGGAGAGAGGAACAGAGAGACAGACAGACAAAGAGGGGGGAGAAACAGAGAGACGGACAGAGACACGGAGAGACTGAGAGAAAGAGACGAACAGAGAGATAGGCAGCGAGAGAGAGACACGGAGAGACAGATCGGGGCAGAGAGTGAGAGATAGAGGCAGCGAGAGAGAGAGGAAAAGAGAGAAAGAGGCACTCAGAAAGAGAGCGACACAGGGGGAGAGAGAGACAGAGGGAGAGGGAGAGGGAGAGAGAAAGAGACACTCAGAGAGAGAGAGAGAGGGACGTTGAGAGACAGAGCGAGAGGGAGAGACAGAGAGAGAGATAGAGTGGATGACAGAGTGAGGGACATTGAGAGATGCAGAGAGAGTGAGACACGGAGAGAGCAACACACACACAGAGACAGGGAGAGAGAGAGAGAGAGAGAGACACACACACACGCACACACACACACACACACACACACACACACACACACACACACACACAGGCAGCAAGAGGGAGAGAGACAGACTGAGAAAGAGTGAGACAGAGAGAGGAAGAGGCAGAGAGACATACAGAGATACAGAGGTAGATAGTGAGAAAGAGACAGAGACTGAGAGAGATGGAGAGAGAGAGGGACTGAGAGCGAGAGACAGGGAGAGACAGACAGGGTGAGAGAGACAGAGAGCGGGAGAGAAATAGAGAGGCAGAGAGAGAGGGAGAGACTTCAGAGAGACAGATACAGAGAGGTGGTGACAGAGTGAGAGAGATACAGAGAGAGACATAGAGAGATAGACACAGAGAGACACACACTCAGAGACAGAGGGAGAGAGAGAGACAGGCAGAGAGAGACAGAGAAACACAAAGGGAGAGAGACAGAGGGCGAGGGAGGCAGAAAGAGAGAAAGTCAAAGAGAGAGGGAGAGACAGAGAAATAGACAGAGACACACACACAAAGAGAGGGGGAGACAGGGAGAGAGAGAGAGAGGCAGATAGAGAGGGAGAGAGAAACAGACAGACAGAGAGAGAGAGAGAGGGAGCGCGTCAGAGAGGGGGAGATGGAGGGAGAGAGCCGGAGAGAGTGAGAGAGAGAAAGGGAGACCGAGACAGAGTGCTCGAGTAACTCAGTGGGTCAGGCAGCATCTGTGTAGAGAATGAATGGGTGACATTTTGAGTCGAGACCCTTTGGTTTAGTTTAGTTCAGAGATGCAGCGTGGAAACAAGTCTTTCGACCCACGGAATCCGCGCGGACAATTTTGCGCAGGCCGATTAATCTTCAACCCTGAACGTCTTTGAAATGTTGGAGGAAACTGGAGCACCTGGAGGAAAAACCCACACGGGTTAAGGGGAGAACGTGCAATCTCCGCACAGACAGCAGCCATAGTCAGGATCGAAACAAGGTCTCGCGGTGAGGCAGCAACTGTACCGCGCAGAATTACATAACGGTTTCCTTCGCCATAAATGCACCCAATATGTGATAGTAATGTCCTGTTTACCAGCTTGTTGACCCTCTGTGTTCCCCTCCTGCAGGGTTTAGTAGCCGTTACTGTGGACGGAGAGACAGGGACATGAGCGGCCATTGAGGGCGGCCAGGGTGCCGGTGACCCCCTTCAACTGCTCGGTGTGCGGGCTGAGCTTCGAGGGGCTGATCTTCGATGGAGGACCACATGACTGGGCACAACAAGGAGAAGCGTTATGAGTGTGATGTATGTGGCAAGGCCTGGCAGAGACCGAGCCATCTGGAGATCCAGCGGCGGGAGCACACGGGAGAACGCCCCTTCGACTGTTCGGAGTGCGGCAAGAGCTTCACCCGCTAGGCCAACCTGCTGCAGCACAACCGTGTGCACTCCGGCGAGAGGCCCTTCACCTGATCCCACTGTGGCAAGAGCTTCAAGACGACAAATGACCTGAAGACCCACCGGCAGGTGCACACGGGCGAGAAGCCCTATGGCTGCTCCACCTGCGGGAAGAGCTTTGCCCGGTTGTCGGGGCTGCGGGATCACCAGCTGGTGCACAGCAGTGAGCGGCCCTTCACCTGCTCCGAATGCGGCAAAGGCTTCAAGTCGTCGCCTGAGCTGAAGGTGCACAGGCGCGTGCACACCGGGGAACGCCCCTACACCTGTGCCCAGTGCGGCAAGGGCTTCACCCAGTCCTATCACCTGCTGGTGCACCAGCGCACCCACACCGGCGAGCGCCCCTACACCTGCTCCCAGTGCGGCAAGGGCTTCATCAGCTCCACCAAGCTGCTGTCCCACCAGCAGGTGCACGCCAGTGACCGTCCCTTCCCCAGCCCGGTGTGTGGAGAGGGCTTTGCCATGGCCTCCCACGCCCTGTCTCACCAGCGCGTGCACACCAGTGGCCAGCCCTACGACTGCCCGTACTGCGGTGAGCAGTTTGACAGCTCGAGGGAATTGCGTGCCCACCGACGGGCCCATGCCGGTGAGCAACTGTGACAAGAGAGCATGGGGGCTGCGGGAGCACCAGTAATGGGGGTTGCGGGAACACCGCTGAGTTACTCCAGCACTTTGTGTCCTTTTTGTAAACCAGCATTTGCAGTTCCTTGTTTTTACACCATTCCGGTTAACCATCTCTGCACCTTCCCCAAAGCCTCCACATCAGTCCTATAATGGAGTGACCAGAACTGTATGCAATACTCCAAATGCTACCTGACCAATGTCCCTTAAAGCTGCACATATACATTCCTCTCTCTCCTCTCCCCACACTCTGCCCCCCCCCACTCGTACACAAATTCTTTCCATTCCACCCTCTCGTGCCCCCCTCCTCTCTCTCACACACTCCATCACTCGCTCGCTGTCTCTCTCACACACTCCCTCTCGCACCCTGTCTCTCACACACTTCCTCGACACCCCTTCCCTCCGGTGCCTCTCCCACAACCCCTCTCTCTCACACGCTCACACACACTCCCTCTCTCACTCGTTCTCTCTCTTGTTCTCTCGCGCACACACACTCCCTCTCACACACCCAATCCTCTCTTGCTGTCTCTCACACAACCTCTCTTTCTCTCTCTCTCACACTCTCTCTCTCTCACACACTCCCTCTCTCTCACACTCCCTCTCTCTTGCTCTCTCTCACACACTCCCTCTCTCTTGCTCTCTCTCACACACTCCCTCTCTCTCACACCCTCTCTTGCTCTCTCACTCTCACACACACTCTCTCTCTCACACACTCTCTCTCTCTCTCTCACACACACTCCCTCTCACGCTCTCTCTCGCACCCATTCCTGCTCTCACACACACTCCCTCACTCTCTTACACACAAACACTCCCTCTCTCTTACACTCACAGTCCCTCTCTCACACACACAACACTCCCCTTTCTCTATCTCTCACACACACAGTCCCTCTCACTCCCCCACACAAACACTCCCGTCCTCTCACACAAAAACGTCCTCACTCTCACACACACACACAAACACCCCCTCTCTCCCTCGCACAGTCCCTCTCTCTCACATACTCCCTCTCTCTTGCTCTCTCACACACGCATCATCTCTCACACGCACTCACTCGCTCACATTCTCACACTCGCACTCTCTCCCTCACATGCGCTCTCTCACGCACTCTCACACATACTCTCACACATACATTCTCAAACGCGCCCTTCCTCTCAAACACGCAGTCTCTCAAACTCACACACTCTCACGCACACACGCCGAACACCTCAGCTTGGTTCGCAATAACCAAACTGATCTCCCGGTGGCTCAGCACTTCAACTCCCCTTCCCATTCTGAATCCGACCTTTCTGTCTTGGGCCTCCTCCATGGCCAGAGTGAGGACCACCGTAAATTGGAGGAACAGCATCTCATATTTGCTTGCGCAGTTTGCACTCCAGCAGTATGAACATTGACTTCTCTAATTTCAGGTAGTCCTTACTTCCTCCTCCCCTTCTCAGCTCTCCCTCAGCCCACTGGCTCCACCTCTTCATTTCTTCTTCCCGCCCCCCCACCCTCACATCAGTCTGAAGAAGGGTTTTGACCCGTAACGTTGCCTATTTACTTCGCTTCATAGATGCTGCCTCACCCGCTGAGTTTCTGCAGTATTTTTGTCTACCTTTGATTTTCCAGCATCTGCAGTTCCTTCTTAGGCATTTTTAAAGTGTTTTTTTAAAGAAAGTTTTGACGCATTTGTGCCTTGCGTAAATAATAAATCAAGTTTATCCTGACCTCACTGTGAAAGAGTTTAATTTGGTCAAGTTTGGTTCGTAAATTAAAAATGGAAATTTGATGAAGCAGTCAAATTCAAAGAATTTTCCCAACAGAATAACGTCTGGGAAAATCTTAGAAGCTTGGTTTTTACAAATCATTGAAGCAATGTATTAACAATGTATTCACATAGAGATGTATTGTCTGGGCACAGCACCATATTAGATATCTGTCTGAACTGCCTGTCCCAGCTAAGGACAAGGTAGTGGCTTTCATCCAAGTCTTACAAGCTTGTTTTAGTTCACAGACGGATGCCCATTCTGGAACCAAAATGGAAGTAATTTCAAAACAAAATGGAGTTAGTTGTCCTTCCGTAATGGGCAACTGTACTGAAGCTGTGCCAAGATTTGAGAATAAGGTGGACATTGCAAATATATGGGCCCAGCCTCCCCTGTTTCCCTTTAGCTACGGATCTTTCACTCGGTGTGTGGGTCAGGGGGGTATATCACCACGGTGTGTGGGTCCTGGGGTGAATCACCCTGGTGCATGGGTTGGGGGGATGGTGAATCACCCCACTGCGTGGATCGTCACACGCAGTGCGTGGAGCACAGCGCAGGTCCCGCGCAGAAGACCCATTGTAATGTCATCATCGAGACCATCTCTATTTTCAAAGTTTTATCGGATCTATGAACATTTTCATAAATAACTGAAGAAATAAAGCATGAATTTTTCAGATCCTTTTTGAGACTCCAGGAGGAAAATCTCTACCGGAATAAGTAAACATTTTACCGTTAGCGCGTCACTTTTTCAACAAGATATGATTGCACACAAACATCACACACACAAATAAATACACATCCACTATCAGAGTTTTATAATTATAGAGATATAGAGGAAAGTTTATCAAGTTCGTTGGAATTTATTGTCACTTGCACCAATCAACATACAGAAATATTTGAATTACCATACAGCCATACTGAGTAAAAAGCAACAAGATACACAGCCACATAAAATAAAATCTAACATAAACGTCCACCACAGCGGAATCCACATTCCTCACTGTGATGGAAGGTAATAAAGTTCAATCACCTTCCCCTTTTGTTCTCCCGTGGTCGGGGCTGTTGAACCCTCCGCAGTCGCCGCTCACTGCCGACACACTACATAAAAGTCCCTTCAAACTTCCATGATCCAAAGACATCCTCACGAAGAAGGCCTATGCTTGGACAGCTATCCAGCCAGAAGATGCGAAAGTATTTCAGGAGTTTGCGATATTTCTGAGAAGTATGAAATAAATGACTATCCTCTTCGACCACATGCAATATGAAAATTTTACTTCGGAGTCACGTGAGTGACTTCGTGAAGACCCCGCCAACACGCATGCGCGGCTTCCCTCCCATCAGACAGAGGGGCCGCTGCTGTCCAAACGACGGCGGACCAGCGGTGTGTCCGTGTGGGAGTCGCACAGCCCCGCTGGAGTGGGAGCTGGCGACTTCCCGGCAGTACATTCCGTGGGGGCGTTGACAACTGCTGGAAGCCCCGGTTCCTCTGGAGAGGCTGGGGAAGACGACCAGTGGCCCGCGTACAGCGGTGACGGTCGTATCGGCCGGTTGGAGCATATGGTGGAGGTGCTCTATCAATGGGACCTGGAGCGTCAGGAACGGGAATCCCAGAGGTCTGGGAGCTACATGCAGCCGCCACCTTCCATCTCCCCGTCGCTCGAGAGCCAGCAAGGAAGTATGGGTGAGCCTGAGGAGGGAGAAGAGGTCCAGAACCCACAGGAAATGTTGGAGGCGGTGTCGAAATTTGGGTCACCTGCGGCGGCAGGAGGACCACTACATCCCAAAATAGCGGCATCAATCGATTTCCTGACTACGCACCAGCTCCAGGATACCGTGCTCTCGGAAACAGTGGGGAAGTATAAGGCACCAGCAAACTGCAACTCCCTCAACGTACCGAAAGTGAATGCAGCAATATGGGGGAACATGTCGGCCAACACAAGGGTCAAGGAGGGCAAGCTCCAGAAAATCTTAAAGCTGCTGACAGCAGGTATCACGGCTTTTGCTCGGTCGCTGGATGCCACAAATGTGTCCGAGGAGCAGCAGGATGCGCTAGCGCTTCTGTGCACCACACAGTTTGAGATAAACTGTTTTAGGAAGAGCTCCATCCGGCCAAATTTGAATCCCAAATTTTCGGGATTATGCAGCACCTCCACCGCACCACCACCACCAAGGCAGCTGTTTGGGGAAGACCTGCCTAAACGCGTGAAGGAACTGGACGAGGAAGCCAAGACTGTGGGGATGATGAGACAGTCTTATTCATCCAAAACTCCCGTTTACACCAGGCAGCAGCCACGTTCCTCGTTCAGGCCCCACACATCGGTGGACCAAGGCCCCAGAACATATTCACAAACATATTCCTCGGCGGGGGCCCAACAGCAGAGGCCTTTTTTTATTCCAAGGCCAGCCCAAGCCAGCTTGGAAGATGCGGCAACAGGGCCGCGCCACACGGGGAGCAAAGACACCACAGTCCAGACCCCGGCGCTAACCTTGGAGGTAAGGGGGCTTGGTTCCGTCCACAACGTAGCATTAGTAACCTCACCGGTGGGGGGACGGCTTCGGGGTTTCCGGTCTGCTTGGGATACCCTAACTACGGATCCTTTTATTTTACAAAGCATTCAGGGTTATGAGATAGAGTTTATTAATGGCAGAGATCCCCCTTCGCAACATGAGCCTAGTCGCAGATTTGCACTCTCTCAGTCAGAGAAGGAGCGGGCTCATGTTGAAATACTACGATTAGAAAAGAAAGGGGTGATACAAAAAACGACGCACGAGCCATTGGAGTTTGTTTCCAACATCTTCACTAGGGTCAAGAAGGATGGAGGCTGTCGGATTATCATCGACTTAACCCAGTTGAATGCTTTCGTACAATATACCCATTTTAAGATGGAGACGTTTGAGACGGCCAAACAGTTGGTTAGTCATGGGTACTTTATGGCTTGCATTGACCTGAAGGATGCGTACTATACAGTCCCTATTGCTAAACAACATCGAAGGTTCTTGAAATTTGTCTGGGAAGGTCAATTATGGCAATATATAGCTTTGCCTAATGGGATTACAACAGCGCCGAGACTATTTACTAAAATTGTCAAACCTTTATTGGCACATCTCAGGAAACAAAACCATATTATAATGGCATATTTAGATGACATTTTCATAGCAGGGAAAACCCTAGAGCACGCCCAGTTGGCAGTCTCGGACGCTATATCTTTGTTTCAAAGAATGGGGTTTGTAATCCATCCAGACAAATCCAAGTTCAACCCTTCGCAGGTCATGGACTATTTGGGATTCACTTTAGACACTAACCAGATGAAAATCACCGTCCCAGTTGACAAAGTGGTGGACGTTCAACAAGCATGCATCAGTTTACTTGACAACAACAGGCCAACCATTCGGCAGGTTGCTAAGGTAATTGGCAAGCTGGTTGCCACGTTCCCGGCCGTAAATTATGGTCTGTTGCATTACCAAAACTTACAAAAAAGTAAAATTCTGGCGTTAAAATTGAATACCGGACATTTTGACAGACCTATGCGCTTAGGCATAGGGGAGCAAACTGAGCTGGAATGGTGGGTTCATAATATTGGAGTAAGTTCCAAACCCATCATTCTCCCGAATCCCACGGTTCTGTTGCAAACTGATGCGAGTGCCCAAGGCTGGGGGGCAACTGACACTGTAACCAGCTGTGGTGGCAGATGGGACGCTCATGAGTTCACGCTTCTCCAAGTGCAAGGCATTAATTATTTGGAAATGCTGGGGGTCTTTCATGGACTGCGGGCATATTGCAGTAATTTGCGTCATGCACATGTCCGCCTTCAAATCGATAACACCACGGTGGTAGCCTATATAAATCATATGGGTGGTATCAGGTCAGTATCTTGTAATGATTTGGCAAATACAATTTGGCTCTGGTGCATCAAAAGGGGTATTTGGATATCAGCAACGTACCTTCCGGGGATACTCAATATGGTGGCGGACACCAGGTCACGAGTTTTTAATGATAACATTGAGTGGATGCTGAATCCCCTTGTGTTTGCTGAAATTGTGACAGAATTCAGTATGCCAGATATTGACCTATTTGCGTCTAGACTGAACCATCAGATACCAACATATGTATCGTGGGAACCAGATCCTGGGGCAGTGGCTTTGGATGCTTTTTCACTCCACTGGGGGAAATGGTATTGCTACGCATTTCCCCCATTCTGCCTCATCAGCCGGGTATTACAGAAGATTAAATTAGACTCTGCATCAGGCATTCTGGTAATACCCGACTGGCCGACACAACCATGGTACCCGGTGGTCTCCCAGATGCTGAAGCACCCGTGGGTGCGAATTGGGAACAACCCACAATTGGTTACTAATCCCGTCACTGGCGAGCCGCATCCGTGCCACGCCTATTTAAACCTGTTGGTCTGCAGGTTCTGAAAAGGCCTTTGCTGAACACGGGGATCTCACCGAGGGCCATGGATTTAATCGCTGCATCGTGCAGAGCATCTACAAGGCGGCAGTACCTGACCCAGATCAGGAAATGGGAACTGTTCTGTTTAAGGAAGAGTGTTGCCTATGATTCTGCCACAATACCTGACGTCCTGGAATTCCTGGCGGGCCTCCACTATGATGAAGGGCTCAGCTATAGTACCATCAATAGCGCCAGGAGTGCGCTGTCCTCGTACCTTCCGGTAGGAGTGGGGACCAACAATCTGGTGTCGAAGTTTATGAGGGGTGTATTTAACACAAACCCTCCACGGCCCAGATATAACGTTGTCTGGGATGCAGGAGTGGTCCTGTCCCTGTTAAGATCATGGTCCCCCATAGCGGGGTTACCTCTTCACCGGCTCACCCTGAAGGTGGTCATGTTGATGGCGCTCACGTCTGCTCAGCGGGTACAGGCGCTTCAAAAGTTGCGCATTGACAAAAGTTGCGCATTGACAATATGCTCTCTACCCCTGGGAAAATAACGTTTTACGTTGCAGAACTGCTGAAGCAGCATCGACCCGGATCTTTGGGGCTGCAGTTGGAATTCCAGGCGTACCCCTCTGATGCCACACTCTGCACAGTCGCCCACCTCCGTTGCTACATTGAGTTGACCCGGTCGATCAGGAATTTGGAACAAGGACTGCTTATAAGCCACAAAAAACCACATCACCGGGTGACAGTGCAGACGATTTCCAGGTGGCTCAGGGAAGTGTTGGATGCAGCGGGTATTGACACTAACTTGTTTAAATCTGATTCCACCAGGGCTGCATCCACATCAACAGCGAGGGCCATGGAGGTGCCCATGGATCACGTCCTCGCTACGGCAGGATGGGCCAGTGAGTCAACCTTTCAACGGTTCTACCATAAGCCATTGGCCGGACCTGCAACATATGCGGATGCAGTACTCAGGGCTGCTCCCTAATATCATTTGTCCCCAGTCAGGGGGTTTTGTTTATGATTTGTGTTTAATAAATGTTAATTATTTTCAGATTGTCCAGTCTGGATTGCTTTAACAAACTTCCTCCATCAGGATTGCGGCAGTGTGGTAGCATGGGCGTTGTCCAGGGCGTGTAATCACAGAGCTTTGAAGTCTTCACGAAGTCACTCACGTGACTCCGAAGTAAAATAGTAAGATTAAACGAGAACTTACCAGTTCGAAGGTTGATCTTTATTTTATGAGGAGTTGCGATGAGGGATTTCGTGCCCTCCGCTCCCAACCCTCGATCATTATGTTCAGCTGGTTAGTTCGCAGTTTAATCTTAATATCCTTACGTTTCGTCGAGTCTGTGATTCCACACCGCTGCTTTGAAGGATGCCGCGCATGCGTGTTGGCGGGGTCTTCACGAAATCCCTCATCGCAACTCCTCATAAAATAAAGATCAACCTTCGAACTGGTAAGTTCTCGTTTAATCTTACTATTAACGCTCTAAAACTGCCCTATAGACTTAGGGAAAATATAAAGCTGGTCTGTTAGAGTAAACTGAGAATCGAGAGGCCATGTTTCCTGATCTGGGGAACTTCATAGAAAAGGAAGTACGGTTCATGTCAAATTTACGCTGTGAGAGTATTCAAGATCCTAAACCAATCGCAACTGTCAAAGGTTCTACCTTTACTAAAACGAAAGGAAGATCAGGACCTAAGGGAAGTTGTTTTGATTCCACTGTAAATACATGCAGAAACGAAAGGCCAAAAGGAAGAAAATACATCTACTGTTAAGCCAAGATGGTTCTGCTTGTCATCCAGCGAGAAGTAGACAGATAAATGACAAAGAGACGGCCCACGAGGGGAGGGGAGGGGGGCTATCGATGACTGGTCAGCTCGGACCTTGTATGCCATCCCAAGAATGGACACCACATTCTTGACAGGGCCAAGGAGAGCTTGTAATAGGAACACTTCTCCATCCGTTTCTCACCTGCTGAGTTCTACCGGCACTTTGGAGGGGAATGGACAGGCAACGTGTCGGGTCTGGACCCTTCTTTGGACTGATGGAGTCGGGGAGAAAGCTGGAAAAAAGAGATGGGGTTGGGACAGACTCCAGGACTTGAGTAGGAGGGGGGTGTTTCCTTAATTTGCAGAATTCAATGTTCATGTCATTGGGCTGTAACTTATCAGGTGCTGTTCCTCCAGTTTGCGTGTCACCTCACTCTGGCAATGGAGGAGGACCAGGACAGAAACATCAGTGGGAGTGGGAAGGGGAGTTAAAATGGTTGGCAACCGGGAGATCGAGCAGGCCTTGGAGGACCGAGCGCAAGTGTAGGGTGAAATGCACGCCTAGTCCTGATACAATAGACAAGAGACAATAGGTGCAGGAGTAGGACTTCGGGCCTTCGAGCTAGCACCACCATTCAATGTGATCATCCACAATCAATACCCCATTCCTGCCTTTCCCCCATATCCCCTGACTCCGCTAACATTAAGACCCCTATCTAGCTCGCGCTTTAAAGTATCCAGAGAACTTGCCTAAACTGCCCTCTGAGGCAGAGAATTCCACAGACTCACAACTCACTGTGTGAAAAAGTGTTTCCTCATCTCCATTCTAAATGGCTTACCCAATATTCTTAAACTGTGTGTGACCCCAGGTTCTGGTCCTCCCCCAACATCAGGAACATGTTTCCTGCCTCTAGCATGTTCAAATCCTTAATAATCCTATATGTTTCAATAAGATTCCCTCTCATCCTTCTAAACTCCAGAGTGTACAAGCCCAGCCGTTCTCTCTCAGCAAAAACAAAAGATGAGGTATACAAATTTGCCAGAAAAAGCAGCCTACCGGAGGACTGGGAGAAATTCAGAATCCAGCAGAGGAGGACAAAGGGCTTAATTAGGAAAGGGAAAATAGATTATGAATGGAAACTGGCAGGGAACATAAAAACTGAGTGCAAAAGTTTTTATAGATATGTGAAGAGAAAGAGACTAGTTAAAACAAATGTTGGTCCCTTGCAGTCAGAAACAGGTGAATTGATCATGGGGAACAAGGACATGGCAGACCAATTGAATAACTACTTTGGTTCTGTCTTCACTAAGGAAGACATAAATAATCTGCCGGAAATAGCAGTGGAACGGGGGTCAAATAAGATGGAGGAACTGAGTGAAATCCAGGTTAGCCGGCAGGTGGTGTTGGGTAAATTGAACGGATTGAAGGCCGATAAATCCCCAGGGCCAGATAGTCTGCATCCCAGAGTACTCAAGGAGGTAGCCACAGAAATAGTGGATGCATTAGTGATAATTTTTCAAAATTCCTTAGATTCTGCAGTAGTTCCTGAGGATTGGAGGATAGCTAATGTAACCCCACTTTTTAAAAAAGGAGGGAGAGAGAAAGCGGGGAATTACAGACCAGTTAGTCTAACATCGGTAGTGGGGAAACTGCTAGAGTCAGTTATTAAAGATGGGATAGCAGCGCATTTGGAAAGTGCTGAAATCATTGGACAAAGTCAGCATGTATTTACGAAAGGTAAATCATGTCTGACAAATCTAGAATTTTTCGAGGATGTAACTAGTAGAATGGATAAGGGAGAACCAGTGGATGTGTTATATCTAGACTTTCAGAAGGCTTTCGACAAGGTCCCGCATAAGAGATTAGCATACAAAATTAAAGCACACGGTATTGGGGGTTCAGTATTGATGTGGATAGAGAACTGGCTAGCAGACAGGAGGCAAAGGGTAGGAGTAAACGGGTCCTTTTCAGAATGGCAGGCAGTGACTAGTGGGGTACCGCAAGGCTCAGTGCTGGGACCCCAGCTATTTACAATATATATTAATGATTTGGACGAGGGAATTCAATGCAACATCTCCAAGTTTGCAGATGGCACCAAGCTGGGGGGTATAGTTAGGTGTGAGGAGGATGCTTGGAGGCTGCAGGGTGATTTGGATAGGCTGAGTGAATGGGCAGATGCATGGCAGATGCAGTATAATGTGGATAAATGCGAGGTTATCCACTATGGTGGCAAAAACATGAGGATAGACTATTATCTGAATGGTGGCAGATTAGGAAAAGGGGAGATGCAACGAGACCTGGGTGTCATGGTACACCAGTCATTGAAAGTAGGCATGCAGGTGCAGCAGGCAGTGAAGAAAGTAAATGGTATGTTAGCATTCATAGCGAAAGGATTTGAGTATAGGAGCAGGGAGGTTCTACTGCAGTTGTACAGGGTTTTGGTGAGGCCACACCTGGAGTATTGCGTACAGTTTTGGTCTCAAAATCTGAGGAAAGACATCCTTGCCATTGAGGGGGTACAGAGAAGATTCACCATACTGATTCCTGGGATGTCAGGACTTTAATATGAGGAAAGATTGGATAGACTCGGCTTGTACTAGCTGGAATTTAGAAGATTGAGGGGGGATCTTATAGAAACTTACAAAAATTCTTAAGGGGCTGGACAAGCTAGATGCTGGAAGATTGTTCCCGATGTTGGGGGAGTCCAGAACAGGGGGTCACAGTCTAAGGATAAGGGGGAATTCCTTTAGGACCGAGATGAGGAAAACATTCTTTACACAGAGAGTGGTGAGTCTCTGGAATTCTCTGGCACAGAAGGTAGTTGAGGCCAGTTCATTGGCTATATTTAAGAGGGTGTTAGCTGTGGCACTTGTGGCTAAAGGGATCAGGGGGTATGGAGAGAAGGCAGGTACGGGATACTGAGTTGGATGATCAGCCATGATCACATTGAATGGCGGTGCAGGCTCCAAGGGCTCCTGGCTCCTGCACCTATTTTTCTATGTTTCTTTTTTACATTCCGGGAATTAGCTTGTGAACCTACGCTGCACTCCCTCAATAGCAATAATGTCCTTCCTCAAATTTGGAGACCAAAACTGTACACAATACTTCAGGTGTGGTCTCCCTAGGGCCTGATACAACTGGAGAAGGACCTCTTTACAATACAATACCATTTATTGTCATTTGAAACCTCATTGAGGTTCAAACGAAATTTCGTTTCTGCAGTCATACATACAAAAAAAGAACCAAGACATAACACATTTTACACAAACATCCATCACAGTGAATATCCTCCTCACTGTGATGGAAGGCAAAGTCGTATCTCTCCCCTGCACTCCCCATTCTACTCCCGGTCAGAGTCAAAGCCCCTGGCGGGTGATAGTATATGTCCCGCGGCCATTCATGCCGCGCCGGGCGATGCAAGGCCCCGCTCCGGGTCTTGATGTTGGAGCCCCCGGCGGGCCCTAGCGAGTCCCGTGGCCATTAAAGCCGCGCCGGGTGATGTAAGGTCCCGCTCCAGGTCGTCTTCAACCCCGCAACTCGGGCGGGAGAAGTTGCCGCCGCGGGAGCTCCGTAAAGCGGTCTCCCACCAGGGACCCGCGAGCTCCCGGTGTTACCGTCCACCGGCCTGCAGCTGGAGCCTCCGAATCTCTGGGGTCGGGCAGCAGCAGCGCGCCACCACAGCTCCTCCAGTTCCCAATTCGGCGAGCTCCACGAAGGTGAGTAGTCCGCAGCTCCGCGACTGGAGCCCCAGGTCCGGTTGGAGGCCGCTCCACGGTGCTAGGCCCCAACGACAACGGAGACCTGACAGAGAAAAGGTCGGGTCCTCCGTACAGGGAAAAGATTAAAAAAGTTTCCCCACCCCGCCCCCCACCCCCCACACATATCCAACTAAAAAAACACTAACTAATAACACTCAACCGAGACAAAAAATTAAAAAAAGACAGACGGACTGCAGAGGCCGCTGCGACCAGAGTCGCGCCGCCCACCGAATATATGCTCCTTAACTCAACTGCTCTTGTTATGAAGCCCAACAGGCGATTTGCTTTCTTCACTGCCTGCTGTACCTGCCTGCTCACTTTCAGTCACTGATGAACACGAACCCCCAGATCCCGTTGTACCTCCGCATTTCCCAACTTGACACCATTTAGATAATCTGCCTTACTGTTTCTGCTACCAAAGTGGATAACCTCACATTTCTCCACATTAAACTGCATCTGGTATGCATCTGCCCACTCCCCCAACCTGTCCAAGTCACCCTGCACTCTCATAGCATCCTCATCACAGTTCACAATGCCACCCAGCTTTGTCTCATCTGCAAATTTGCTAATGTTACTTTTAAATCTATTCATTGATGTATATTGTAAATAGCTGCGGTCCCAGCACCGAGCCTTGTGGCACCCTACTAGTCAAGGACCTGTTAATCCCTACACTTTCTTTCCTGTCTGCCAACCAATTTTCTATCCATGTCAGCACTCTGCCCCCAATACCATGTGCCCTAAATTTGCCCACAAATTACCCATGTGGTACCTTAATAAATGCTTTCTGAAAGTCCTGGTACACTACATCCACTGGCTCTCCCTTGTCCATTTTTCTAGTTACATCCTCAAAAGATTCCAGAAGATTAGTCAAGCATGATTTCCCCTTCGTAAATCCATGCTGACTTGGACTGATCCTGTTACTATCCAAATATGCGGCTATTTCATCTTTTATAATTGACTCCAGCATCTTCCCCACCACCGATGTCACGCTAACTGGTATATAATTCCCTGTTTTCTCTCTCCCACATTTCTTAAAAATTGCAATAACATTAGCTACCCTCCAATCCACAGCAACTGATCCTGAATCTATGGAACATTGGAAAAAGATCACCAATACGTCCACGATTTCTAGAGCTACTTCCTTAATATACCCTGGGATGCAGACCATCAGGCCCTGGGGATTCATCAGCCTTCAGTGCCATCAGTCTACCGAACAACATTTCCTGCCTAATGTGGATTTTCTTCAGTTCCTCCGTCACCCCAGATCCTCTGGCCACTAGTACATCAGGAAAATTGTTTGTGCCCTCCTTAGTGAAGACGGATCCAAAGTACCTGTTCAACTCATTTGCCATTTCCTTGGTCCCCATAATAAATTCACCTTTTTCAATGTTCAAGAGTCCAACTCTTCACATACGTACAGAAGGAACAGCACATTGCGGTTTGCAAAGAGAAACACAATCTCCTGGAGTAACTTGCACATCTGGAGAGCATGGACAGGCAACATTCTAGGTCAGGACCCTTCTTCAGACTGCTTGGTGTGGGGGGTGGAGAAAGTTGGAAAGGAGAGGTGAGAGTGGTCGCCTTAGATTGCCTTCCCTCTACAGATGTGGCCTGACCCACTGAGTTCCTCCACCGCTTTAGAGGGAATGGACAGACGACATTTTGAGTCAGAACCCTTCTTCAGACTGAGTGGAGAGGGTGGGGGGAGGAAGCTGGAAAAGAGAGATGGGGGCTGGATAAAGCCTGGCAAGTGATAGATGGACACAAAATGCTGGAGTAACTCAGCAGGACAGGCAGCATCTCTAGAGAGAAGGAACGGGTGACGTTTCAGGTTGAGACCCTTATTCAGAAGTGATAGGTGGATATAGGTGAGGGAGACACAAGAAACTGCAGATGCTGGAGTCTTGCATAGAACACAATGTGTTGTATGAACTTGCCCAGAGTGGGGGAATCGAGGACCAGGGGACATGGGTTCAAGGTGAAGGGGAAAAGATTTAAAAGTAAACTGAGGGGTAACGTTTTCACACAGAGGGTGGTGGGAGTATGGAACAAACTGTCAGAGGAGGTAGTTCAGGCTGGTACTATCCCAAGAAACAATTAGACAGTTACATGGATAGGACAAGTTTTGAGCGGTATGGACCAAACACAGGCAGGTGGGACTAGTGTAGATGGGACATGTTGGTCGGTGTGGGCAAGTAGGGCTGAAGGGCCTGTTTCCACACTGTATCACTCACTGACTATCACAATGTGCTGGAGTAACTCAGCGGGTCAGGCAGCATCTGTGGAGAACAAGGATAGATGACATTTCAGAATGCTGGAGTAACTCAACAGGACAGGCACCATCATTTTTAAGAAGGAACTGCAGATGCTGGAAAATGGAAGGTACACAAAAATGCTGAAGAAACTCAGCGGGTGCAGCAGCATCTATGGAGCGAAGGAGATAGGCAACGTTTCGGGCTGAAGCCTTTCTTCAGACATAGGGGGTGGAGGGGAAAGGAAAAAGGAGGAGGAGGAGCCCGAGGCCTGAGGGAGAGCTGGGAAGTGGAGGAGACAGCAAGGGTCAACGAGATTTGTGAGAATTCAATGTTCATGCCAGCAGGATTCAGACTCCCCAAGCCAAATACGAGGTGCTGTTTCTCCAATTTACGGTGGGCCTCACTTTGGTCATGGTGGAGGCCTAGGGCAGAGGTCAGTTACAGAATGGGAGGGTGAGTTGAAGTGCTGAGCCACCGGGAGGTTAGGTTGGTTAATGCAGACCGAGCAGAGGTGTTCGGCGAAACGATTGCCAAGCCTCCGCTTGGTCTCACAGATGTAGATCAGCTGACGTCTAGAGCACCGGATGCAATATATGAGATTGGAGGAGATGCAGGTGAACCTCTGTCACACCTGGAACGACTGCTTGGGTCCTTGAATGCAGTTGAGGGGGGGGGGGGGGATTAAAGCGACAAGTGTAGCATCTCTTGCGGTTGCAAGGGAAAGTGCCCGGGGAGGGGGTGGTGCGTGAAAGAAGGGAAGAATTGACAAGGGAGTTAATGAGGGAGCTGTCTTTGCGGAAGGCAGACAGGGGGGGAGATGGGAAGATGTGGCGAGTGGTGGGGTCACGTTGGAGATGGTGAAACTGACGGAGGACTATTTGTTGTATGTGACAGCTAATGGGGTGAAAGGTGAGGACATGGGGGACTCTGCCCTTTTTGCGAGTGGGGGGATGGGGAGAGAGAGCTGTGTTATGTGGAATGGAAGAGACCCTGGTGAGGGTCACATCTATAGGAGGGGAGGGGAATCCCCGTTCCCTGAAGAATTAGGACATTTCCAATGCCCTGGTGTGGATCACCTTATCCTGGGAGCAGATGCGGTGTAGACGGAGGAATTGGGAATAGGGGATGGAGTCCTTACAGGAAGCAGGGTGGGAAGAAGTGTAGTCTAGATAGCCATGGGAGTCAGTGGGTTTATAGTGGATGTCGGTCAGAAATCTATCACCTTCGATGGAGCTAGTGAGATCAAGGAATGGTAGTTTAGAGTCCGAAATGGTCCAGTTGTATTTGAGTGCAGGATGGAAGTTAGTGGTGAAGCGGATGAAGTTCGTCAGTCAGTCAGAGTGCCGTTCATCACAAAGACCAGGCTCAGCATGCTGGTTCGCGACGGGGCTGTGGACCTAACAAAGCGGTTGATGCATCGTGCTGATAGAACAAAGGACTCCGGTAAGAGCATGGGCGGCGGGCTCTGTATCTATATCAACAATGACTGGTGCACCAACCACACCGCAGTAGAGAGCTACTGTTCGCAAGACCTGGAATACCTACTGCTAAAATGTAGGTCGTTTTACCTGCCTCGGGAGTTTACTGTGGTTATCATCATGGCCATATACATCCCACCACAGGCTAATGCTAACCTAGCGCTAGCACAGCTGCACTCGGCCATCAGCAAGCAGCAGGATGCTCACCCCGAAGGTGCCTTCATTGTTGCAGGGGACTTTAATCAGGTTGACCTACGAGCTGCGCTCCGCAAATTGCACCAGCATGTGCAGTGCCCTACCAGGGGCTGAAACACGCTGGATAAAGTGTACACCAACATCAAGGACGCATACATAGCTCTCCCCTGCCCATCCCTGGGAAAATCCGATCATCTCTCACTGTTTCTACTGCCATCATACAAACTCCTTATCTGCAAGACCAAACTTGCAATAAAGACGGCAAAATATGGCCCGAGGACTCCACCCTACAACTCCAGGACTGCTTTGATCGCACCGACTGGGACCTGTTTGCACAACAGGCTACCAGTGGTACAGAGGTAGACTCGGAGGAGTACACATCCACTGTGCTCTCCTACATCAACTGCTGTGTGGAGACTGTCACAGTGGACAAGCAAATAAAGATGTTCCCAAACCAGAAACCGTGGATGAACAAGGAGGTTCAGCATCTGCTAAGGGCATGCAACAATGCCTTTAAATCCAGGGGCACTTCTGCCTCCAGTGCTGCCACGTCAAACCTGAACAAAGGCATAAAAAAAGCCAAAGACATCCACAGGCAAAGGGTGGAAGACCACTTCAACACCGCGGACACCAGGCGCATGTGGCAGGGTGGCAGGGACATCAATGACTACAAGAGCAGCCTCGCCTGCCCCCACAGTGATATCACTGGCCAATGAACTAAACACTTTCTTTGCCCGCTTCGAAACTGGCAACACCACCAGGAGAGGAATAACCCTGGCCAGGGCAGAAGAACAGGCCTTAACACTGAGCACTGAGGAGGTACAGAGCACTCTGCGTAGGATCAATCCGCGCAAGGCTGCAGGCCCGGATGAAGGCCAGGGAAGGGTACTAAAGGACCGTGCTGTACAACTGGCGGAGGTCTTAACGAGGATCTTTAACCTGACTCTATCTCTGGCAATAGTCCCCAAGTGCCTGAAGACAGCTACCATAGTGCCGGTGCCGAAAGACAGTAGTCACCAACCTGAATGACTACCGCCCGGTTGCCCTAACTCCAATACCAATGAAGTGCTTCGAAAGGCTGGTCCTCTCCCACATCAAATCCAGCATCCCTGCCTCACTGCATTCTCATCAATTTGCATACAGGGCAAATAGATCCACAGAGGATGCCATCTCTCTGGCTCTTCACACTGTCCTGACTCACCGAGAAAGACAGGGCACGTACGTAAGGATGCTCTTCATAGAGTATAGCTCAGTCTTCAATAGAGTCATCCCCACCAAGCTCACCACCAAACTCCACCAGCTAGGCCTCAGCTCACTGATATGCAATTGGATCCTGAATTTTCTGACAGAGCGACCGCAGGCTGTGAGACTGGGCCCGCACCTGTCATCCACTATCACCCTGAGCACCGGCACACCACAGGGCTGTGTACTGAGCCCCATGCTCTACTCCCTCTTCACATATGATTGTGTTCCTGCATTCGACACCAACACCATCGTCAAGTTTGCCGACGACACGACGGTGATCGGGCTGATCACCAACGGTGATGAAATAAAATACAGAGCGGAGGTGCAGAACCTGGCGGACTGGTGCTCACGCAATAACTTGTCACTAAACATCTCCAAGACCAAAGAGCTGATTATCGACTTCAGGAGGTCACGGAATAGGGAATACGCCCCAATCGCCATCTACGGGGACAGTGTGGAGAGAGTGTCCAGCTTTAAGTTTCTGGGCACTCACATCTCAGAGGACCTCACATAGTCCACCCACACTGCTGCACTGGTCAAAAAGGGACAGTAACGACTGTTTTTCCTGAGAACATTGAAAAGGACGTGTCTGCCCCAACAGCTGCTGACAACCTTCTACCGCTGCACGACAGAGAGCATATTAACGTATGGCATCTCTGTGTGGTATCTCAGCTGCACGGATGCGGTGAGGAGAGCTCTTCAGCGCGTCGTCCACAGGGCGCAGAAGATTATTGGCGAACCGCTAGCAGCCTTAAAGGGCATCTACCACACACAGTGCCTCAGGAAGGACGTCAGCATCAACAAAGACTCCTCACACCCTTGTAATTGACTGTTTGAACTACTTCCTTCCGGCAGATGCTACAAGGCCTTCTACGCCCGCACCTCCAGACTCAGGACCAGCTTCATTCCCAGAGCTATAGCGGCTCTGACCCGACCCTGCTGAGTGCCCCCCACCCCCATGGACTGTCTCCCTCGGATGGTCACGTCGCACAGACACATCTGCACTTTAGTCTGGTTTGACTGTTTTAATGTTCTTCTACAAACCATGTTCTCTGGGTATCTAAATCTAAATTGTGTTAGTTATTTAAATATGACTTCGGATGAAAGCTGCATACCCAAATCTCATTGCACATAAGTGCAATGACAATAAAATATATTATTGTTATTATTATTATTGGGCGTGGGTGCAGGAGGTGGCACCAAAGCCATCGTCGATGTAGCGGAGGTAAAGGTCATGGATGGGGCCCTGTTACTCCTCGATCAAGGATTGTTTGACGTACCCGACAAAGAGGCAGGCGTAGCTGGGGCCCATGTGCATTCCTATAGCTACGCCTTGTATTTGGAGGAAATGGGAGGAGTCAAACGAGAAGTTATTGAGGGTAAGGACCAACTCCGCTGGGCGGAGGAGAGTATCAGTGGACGGGTATAGGTTGCTTCTCCGGTCGAGGAAGAACCGGAGGGCTTTGAGACCATACTGGTGGGGAATGCAGGTGTAGAGTGACTGGACGTCCATGGTGAAGATGAGAGGATGGGGGCCTAGAGAATGGAATGTGCGGAGACGAAGGGACAGGCAGCATCTCTGGAGACAAGGAATGGGTGACGTTTTGGGTCGACACTGAAGATGGGTCTGGACCCTGAAACATTACCCATTCCTTCCAGCATTTTGTGTCTACCTAAACAGCGCCTATCTATCCACGTGGCGGTGTGCCAGCAGGCTGGAGGAGCGAGCAAAAGCCTTGCTGCAGAGTGAGCAGGTGAAGGGACGCTGGCCGGTGTGGACTCGTCAGTGCTCCAGCAGGTGGTCAAGGCAGGTGAAACCCTTGCCACACTCAGTGCACACAAAAGTCTGTCTCCGGTGTGTATCCGCTGGTGCTCCCACAGCCCCCATCCTCTGTTGTCACAGTGGGAGCAGCTGCTCGCCGGCGTGGGCCCGCCGGTGTTGCCGCAACCCCCGCAGGCTGTCAAACACCTCACTGCAGTACGGGCAGTCATAGGGCTGGTCACTGGTGTGCACGCGCTGGTGAGACAGGGCGTAAGATGTCATGGTAAAGCGCTATCTACACACCGGGCTGCGGACGGGATGGGTGCAGGTGTGCACCCGCTGGTGGGACAGCAGCTTGGAGGAGCCAGTGAAGCCCTTGCCGCACTGGGTGCAGGTGAATGGGCGCTCGCCGGTGTGGATACGCTGGTGCCGCAGCAGGTGACTGGACCGGGTGAAGCGCTTGTCACACTGAGTGCAGGTGAATGGGCGCTCGCCAGTGTGGGTGCGCTGGTGCTCGAGCAGGGTGCTGGAGCTTGTGAAGCCCTTGCCGCAATGGGTGCAGGTGAATGGGCGATCGCCGGTGTGGGTGCGCTGGTGCTGCTTCAGGTGACTGGACCGGGTGAAGCCCTTGCCGCACTGGATGCAGGTGTAAGGCCGCTCCCCGGTGTGGGTGCACTGGTGCACCAGCAGGCTGCTGGAGCAGATGAAGCCCTTGCCACACTGGAAGCAGGTGTAGGGCCGCTCCCCTGTGTGAGTGCGCTGGTGATCCAGCAGGTGACTGGACCGGGTGAAGCCCTTGCCGCACTGGGCACACGTGTAGGGCCGCTCCCTGGTGTGGGTGCGCTGGTGCTCCAGCAGGTTGCTGGAGTGGGCGAAGCCCTTGCCGCACTGGGTGCAGGTGTAAGGGTGGTTGCCGGTGTGGATGTGCTGGTGGGACAGCAGCTTGGTGGAGCTGGTGAAGCCCTTGCCACACTGGGCGCAAGTGTAGGGCCGCTCGCCGGTGTGGGTACGCTGGTGCATCAGCAGGGTGCTAGAGTGGGTGAAGCCCTTGCCGCACTGGGTGCAGGTGTAGGGCCGCTCGCCGGTGTGGGTGCGCTGGTGCTTCAGCAGGGTGCTAGAG
Organism: Raja brachyura; assembly: GCA_963514005.1. The sequence continues at coordinate 4,173,379 of OY740828.1, read as the reverse complement.
TGGGTGAAGTCCTTGCCGCACTGGGCACAGGTGTAGGGGCGCTCGCCGGTGTGGGTGCGCTGGTGCTCCAGCAGGTGACCGGACTGGGTGAAGCCCTTGCCGCAGTGGGCGCAGGTGTAGGGGCGCTCCCCGGTGTGGGTGCGCTGGTGCTCCAGCAGCGTGCTGGACTGGGTGAAGCCCTTGCCGCACTGGGCGCAGGTGTAGGGGCGCTCGCCGGTGTGGATGCGCTGGTGGGACAGCAGGTTGTAGGACTGGGTGAAGCCTTTTCCGCAGTCGCTGCAGGTGTAGGGGCGCTCGCTGGCGTGCAGGTGGCTGTGCCTCTTCAGGTGATTGGACGACTTGAAGCCTTTGCCGCAGTCAGAGCAGGTGAAGGGCCGCTCACTGCTGTGCACCCGCTGGTGATCCCACAGCGCCGACGACTGGGCAAAGCTCTTGCCGCAGGTGGAGCAGCAATGGGGCTTCTTGCCCGTGTGCACCTGCCGGTGCTCCTTCAAGTGATTCGCCGTCTTGAAGGTCTTGCCGCAGTCGGAGCAGGTGAAGGGCCTCTCTCCGGAGTGCACGCGGTTGTGCTGCAGCAGGTGGCTGGAGCTGGTGAAGCTCTTGCCGCACTCTGAGCAGTCGAAGGGGCGTTCACCCGTGTGCTCCCACCGGTGGATCTCCAGCAGGCTCGGCTTCTGCCACGCCTTGCCACACACGTCGCACTCATAATGCGTCTCCTTGTTGTACCCAGTCATGTGGTCCTCCATCGAAGCTCAGCCTCTCGAAGCTCAGCCGCACACTGAGCAGATGGAGGGGTTCACCGGCATCTGCCCTCAATGGCCGCTCACGTCCCCGTCTCTCCGTCCACAGTAACGGCTACTAAGCCCTGCAGGAGGGGATCACGGAGGGTCAACAATCTGGCAAACAGGACATTACTAGCACATATTGGGAGCATTTATGGCGGAGGAAATCGGTGTAAAGAAACATAGAAAATGGGTGCAGGAGTAGGCCATTCGGCCCTTCGAGCCTGCAACGCCATTCAATATAATCATGGCTGATCATCCAACTCAGTATCCTGTACCTCCCTTCTATCCATACCCCCTGATCCCTTTAGCCACAAGGGCCACATCTAACTCCCTCTTAAATATAGCCAATGAACTGGCCTCAACTACTTTCTGTGGCAGAGAATTCCACAGATTCACCAATCTCTGTGTGAAAAAAAACATTCTCATCACGGTCCTAAAAGTCTTCCCCCTTATCCTTAAACTGTGATCCCTTGTTCTGGACTTCCCCAACATCGGGAACAATCTTCCTGCATCTAGCCTGTCCAACCCCATAAGAACTTTGTACGTTTCTATAAGATCCCCCCTCAATCTTCTAAATTCTAGCGAGTACAAGCCGAGTCTATCCAGTCTTTCTTCATATGAAAGTCCTGCTTTCCCAGGAATCTGTCCGGTGAACCTTCTCTGTACTCCCTCTATGGCAATGTATTTTCTCAGATTAGGAGACCAAAAATGTACGCAATACTCCAGGTGTGGTCTCACCAAGGCTCTGTACAACTGCAGTAGAACCTCTCTGCTCCTCACTTCCGGTGGCGCCATGTTCTAGGAGAGAACAGTGCCAGACCAGCTCTTAAAAAATCTGGAAAAAAAACGGGGTTAGAGGAGGCTGCTAACACTACTTACCGTAGGAGATCGATTTTAAACGGCTCCGGGTGCGATTGTAAGCTGCGTGACGTCATCAGGCGCGCGACTTTAGCGACTCCGGTAAGAAATTTAAAATGAATCCCTCCTCCCCCACACAGCCGAAGAAAAGCTCCAGAAGGGAGGCAGGCCCTACCAAAGCTTCAGGCTCGGGACTGGCTGCCTCCCAAGAAGAGATTTCACAAAGAAAAGCTGAAATGGAAGATTTTAAAAAGTCTTTACTGGCAGATATGAAGAAAATGCTGAAGGATACACAAACAGAAATGAAGAAAGATTATAAAGAAACTAAGGATGAAATGAAGGCCTTAAAAATGGATATTCGAAATATCAAAGATGAATTAACAAGAGAAGTTAAAGAAATGGTAAAAACCATGATGTTGGATTGGAAAACAGAAATTGAGGAGGACATACACAATCAACTGATCGAGGCAACTGATAAGATTGCTGGGATGGAGCGATTGATGGAAGAGATGATGGATGCGAAAATAGAGGCGAGGTTAAGCCCTATGTCAACTGTACTGGATCAGCAAAATGATACGATTAAAGAATTAACTGATGCTGCTCTAACAACTGCGAGAGAGAATGAGAAGATAAACGAAGAGAACAAACGCCTCTCTGAATTATTACGTAAAATTAATGAGAAATGTATTGATTTGGAGGGGCGCCAAAGACGTAAGAATTTGCGCATAGTAGGTCTGTCTGAGGGACGCGAAGGAAACTATGACCCACGTAAATTCTTTGCAAAACTCCTAAAGGACATTTTGGATTTGGATGAAGAACCCCTGTTGGGCCGTGCCCACAGGGCTTTAAGACCGGTCCCTAGGAGGGGTGCACCACCAAGACAAGTAATTGTAAAGGTGGTTTATGACAGTGTCTTTGAGGATATGATGAAGATAATCATAAGAAAAAGAAATCTGAAATACGAAGGAGATAACATCAGTATCTTCAGAGACTACCCGGCCGAAGTGGCTAAAAGAAGAGCTCTATTTACAGAAACAAGACGCATCTTGAGAGACATAAAAGGAATAAAGGAGATCAGATATGGTTTGGTGTACCCGGCAATACTTAGAGTTACCTACGAGAATAAGGATCTTCGTTTCACCAAACATACAGCGGCACTGGAATTTGCTCGGAAAATACTGAAGGAGGCAGAAGAAAGAGAAGAAGGAGAAGAAGGAGACGCTGTGGAAGAAGGAGTAGACCCAACTGGGTAGTGGATGAATGAACTTTATGGACCTGTGGCTGTGAATCATTCACTGAGAAAAAGGCGGAATAATGGACATCGATTTGTAGTTTTATAATGTTTACTAATTAATTAATAAATACTAATTTGTAATTTTTAATTATTAATTATTAATTACTAATTGGTTTGATTTCCCTTACTCCCCTTATATAGTATTACTAATTATGATAATAATTATAGCTGAGATTAACAACTAAAAATTAGTAATATGAATAATAGAAAAATTTATTAAGAAAATAAAGTTAGCACCCCCACCCCAATATACACAGTATTTCAAATAAGAGCTGGAATATTTAACATCTTTTTTTTTTAATACGGAAGTCGTTAGATTAGTAGCCATGTTAGTGTGGCTTTCACTTGCACTCACTACACATTATATAAGTGTAGTTTCTTTTTTTTCTGATCACCTTTTTTTCACCCTTTACTTTTTTTATATTCACATTTGTTATTATTTTTGTTATTTTTTGCATAACACATACTTGATATTATATTATATATTATATAATCATGACTTTTATCTATTTTATATAATCAGATTAAATGAATATGGTTTAACGGAATTGGAAATTCGCATCGGATTGAAGTTGGGGTGTAGTGTCGGGCTGGAGGAGCCAAGAAGGCTACTCCAAAAAAAGCCACCCTAACAATAAAATGCAGGATATGAATGTAAGGAATGGAGATGATGGAATCACCTTCTGTAGCTGGAATGTTAAAGGAATCAATGAACCAATTAAAAGGGGAAAGGTACTAGCTCAGTTGAATAGATTGAAATCTGGAGTTATGTTTCTTCAAGAGACACATCTTAAAAAAGATGCTCAATATAGATTAACCGCGAAATGGATTTCAAAAGTATATCACTCTTCGTTTATACACAAATCTAGAGGAGTTGCAATAATTATTCGTAAAGGTATACCTTTTAAACTTAATTCATTAATAGAGGATAAGGAGGGTAGATATTTAATAATTACAGGGGAACTACATTCAAAAAAAGTAATTCTTATGAATATATATGCACCTAATTTTGATAATCCACTATTTTTTAAGAAAATATTTAATAGTATTCCTATATCCACCCAATATAATTTAATAATTGGAGGTGATTTTAATTGTACTTTAGATAATTATCTGGATAGATCTTCTACAAAAATTAAGGCTCTCTCTAAATCAAGCAAGCTTATAAACTCCTTTAGTAAGACATTGAATGTTAAAGATATTTGGAGATTGGATAATCCTACCGGACGGGAATATTCATTTTTCTCGCCGGTATTTGGAACATATTCGAGGATTGATTATTTCTTAGTAGACTCAAAACTACTCCCCTTTACATACGATGCAAAGTATCATAATATTATTATCTCAGATCATGCCCCTTTAACATTTAAGATAAAATTAAAAGATATGGTTAATAAAACTAATACTTGGAGATTCAATACACAGATATTAAAGGATAAAGACTGCTGTAACTATGTGGAGAAACAGATTAAATTATTTTTTGAAACTAACGATAAACCTGAGACTTCCTCACTACTATTATGGGACACATTTAAAGCATTTATGCGTGGTGCAATAATATCAGCACAAGCTCATTTTAATAAAGAAAATCGAAAGATGGAGCAAAAGTTAGAAAAAGAGATAAACCAATTAGATAGTGAAAATATAATACACCCTTCAAAAGAGTTGAGTAATAAAATTGCAATATTAAAATATAGATTAAATAAAATTTATGCGGACCAAGTGATAAAATTATACCAACAAACTAAACAAGTTCATTTTGAATTCGGTGATAAACCTCAAAAATTATTAGCACGACAACTCAGAAGATTAGACGATGAAAAAACTATACATAGTATTAGATCGGCGCAGGGAAATACGTTGACTATACCAAAAGACATTAATGATACATTTTTACAATATTATCAAAATCTTTATTCATCTAAATTAACAGGGCAAACAGATGAAATGGAAACATTTCTAGAAAAATGTCATTTTAATAAGTTAAATTTTGAGAGTAGGCAATTATTAAATGCTGAAATATCTGTAATAGATATCGAAGAATCAATTGGATCGTTAAAAAATGGTAAAACAGCGGGCCCCGATGGCCTGAGTGCAGAATTTTATAAAAAATTTCACGATCTACTTTCACCTAGATTACAAACAGTGTACAGACACACCTATGAATTAGGAAAATTACCAGACTCTTTAAATGAATCTACAATTACATTAATTCCTAAATTAGATAAGGACCTGGAAGACCCTGGATCATACCGAGCGATTGCCCTTTTAAATACTGATCAAAAAATACTAACTAAAGTACTCTCTCGGAGGCTAAGTTTAGTGATTTCCAAAATAATACATTATGATCAAACAGGTTTTATTCCAAAACGTTACTCATCACATAATCTTAGACGCTTGTTTAATATTATTTACTCGAGAAGAAGGAGAGATATAGAATTAGCAGTTATATCGTTGGATGCTGAAAAAGCATTCGACCAGGTGGAATGGTCATATTTATTTAATATAATGGAAAAATATCAACTGGGGGATGGATTTTGTAAATGGGTAAGAATATTATATTCTAACCCTACTGCAAGAATTTTAACCAATCAAATATTATCACCTAAATTTAATCTCTTTAGGGGATGCAGACAGGGATGTCCGTTATCCCCTTTATTATTTGCCTTGGTGATAGAACCTCTGGCTGAAAGAATCAGATCAGAACCCGAAATATATGGGTACAACACTGACATAACAAATAATAAGATATCTTTATATGCAGATGATATTCTGATTTATATTACTAAACCGGAACGTAGTATTCCAAAGCTATTCAATGTTATAAATGAATTTAGTGTATTTTCAGGATATAGGATTAATTGGAGTAAAAGTGACATAATGCCTATAACTGGTATAAATGTAAATATATTACAAAAATACCCATTAAAAATAGTTACAGATAAATTTAAATATTTAGGAATTAATGTGTCTAAATCCTATAAATTATTAATTAAAGCTAATTATTATCAATTATTAGAGAAACTTAAAAAAAACATTTTATATTGGAAAACACTTCCTATATCTATGATCGGTAGAATTAATGCTATAAAGATGATTTTTTTACCACAATTGTTATATTTATTTCAGGCAATTCCTTTTTTTCTTCCAAAAAGTTTTTTAAAAAAAATTGATACCATAGTTAATAATTTTGTCTGGGATTACAAAAACCATAGAATAGGTAAAAAACACTTATGTAAGTCGAAGATAAATGGAGGGCTGGCACTTCCAAATTTTTTATATTACTATTGGGCAGTCCAGATTAAGAATATGAATTTTTGGTGGGTAAATATGGATGTTGAACCAATGTGGCTAAAAATGGAAAAGGAAGACTGTTTACCCTTCACTATAGAGTCGATTATTTTCGCACCAAAGGAAGTACAAAAAAAGACTTATAGGGACAACATTATCATTCATAATATTAGGCGTATTTGGAAACAGATAGTTAAGACCTTACATCTGGATAATCTTTCTTTTAGGTTATCAATTAGGAATAATCCACTGTTTAAACCCTCAATCTTAGATGCGGGTTTTAGACTGTGGGAGGATTTAGGAATTAAAAGAATAGAACACCTTTATAGAAATGGAAAATTATTATTATTTGAAGAGTTACAAGATATTTTTGGATTACCTTCACAACATCATTTTAGGTATTTACAAATTAGAGATTTTATTAAATGTAACACATACGACTATAAAAATAAAGGACCAGGCTTATTAGATGAAGTGTTTAATTTACATCCAAATACGGATAAGCTTATAGCTTATATCTATAATATTATTTTAGATAAAGAGAACCCAACAACTGAAACATATCGTCAAGCATGGGAAAATGAAATTGGATTACCTATAACGAAAGAAACTTGGGAAGAAAGCTTACAAAGAATACATTGGTGTTCTTTGAATGCCAGACATACATTGATACAATTTAAAGTTATATATAGATTACACTACTCGAAAACCAAATTAAAAAGTATTTTTCCTAACCTTTCCTCTATTTGTGATAAATGTAAGAATTTTGAAGCAAATTTAATACATAGTTTTGTAACATGTCCACGGTTGAATTTTTATTGGATTGAAATTTTTAAAGTTATTTCGGAAGTCCTTAAGGTTAAACTTGACCCAGACCCAAAATTAATAATATTTGGAATCCCGGAGCCAAATTTGGTACTTACAATTAATCAAAGAAATTTTTTTGATTATTGTTTAATAATTGGGAAAAAAATGATACTTAAATTTTGGAAGGGAACATTATCCCCAACAATTAAAATGTGGAAAGCAGAGATGTTGGAGACGTTGAATTTGGAAAGAATTAGATTTGTCCTTTTGGACAAGTATAATTCTTTTGAATTGATATGGTCTCCATATATACAGTATTTAGAGAAGTAGCTATTCTTGGAATCACGGCTTCGACGGGCACCCTATGGATCCGATGCGAATAACTTACCTATAATTGATAATATTGTGTATTTATTAGAGATATTTCTGAATGAAATAGTATCTCGTACAATGTCTTTAGTTTTTGTTTATATATATATATATATATATATGTAATATTATTGTTTTTCAAATTATCTTTTTAATTTTTAATTGATATATGTGCGAAAATTTTTATTTTTATTTTATTCCCTTTTATTTTTCCTTTTTTCTTTATTCTTTTATATATCTTTTTCTTTATTTCCATAAAAATAGAAGATATTATGTATTGATATGCTATTTGTAGTAATACTGAATTAAGGTGTTAGTTTATAAAGTAAGCTATATATTGTAAATTATTTACTTCAAATAAAAAAAAATATTATATATAGAACCTCTCTGCTCCTACACTCATATTCCTATGAATGCTAACATACCAGTCGCTGTCTTCACTGCCTGCTGCACCTGGATACCTACTTTCAATGACTGGTGTGCGATGACACCCAGGTCTCGTTGCATCTCCCTTTTCTTAATCGGCCACCGTTCAGATAATAGTCACCTTGCCCCCTCCTAGCATCCTCCTCATACCTAACACTGCCCCCCAGCTTTGTGTCATCCGTAAACTTGGAGATGTTGCATTCAATTCCCTAGTCCAAATCATTAATATATATTGTAAATAGCTGGGGTCCCAGCACTGAGCCTTGCGGTACCCCACTAGTCACTGCCTGCCATTCTGAAAAGGACCCGTTTACTCCTACGGATTGCTTCCTGTCTGCCAGCCAGTTCTCTATCCACAGCAATACTGAACCCCCAATACCGTGTGCTTTAAGTTTGCATACTAATCTCATATGTGGGACCTTGTCGAAAGCCTTCTGAAAGTCCAGATATAACACATCCACTGGTTCTCCCTTGTCCACTCTGCTAGTTGCATCCTCGAAAAATTCTGTAAGATTCGTCAGACATGATTTACCTTTCAGAAATCCATGCTAACTTTGTCCAATGATTTCACCACTTTCCAAATGTGCTGCTATCCTATCTTTAATAACTGACTCTAGTATTTTCCCCACTATCCATGTTAGACTAACCCATTTTCTCTCCCCCTCCCTTTTTAAACAGTGGGGTTACATTAGCTACCCTCCAATCCTCAGGAACTACTCCAGAATCTAAAGAATTGTGAAAAATGTAATTCTGTGCTGCACAGTGACGCAGCGTTACAGCTGGTGCCTCACCGCCAGAGAACCGGGCTCAATCCTGACCATGGGTGCTGTCTGTGTGGAGTTTGTACGTTCTCCCCCTTGACCTGCATTGGTTTTTACTCCGGGAGCTCCGGTTTCCTCCAACATTTCAAAGACGTTCAGGGATGCAGATTAATCGGCCTCCGCAAAATTGTTAAATTGCACCTAATGTGCGTAGGATAGTGCTAGTGTACGGGGTGATCGCTGGTTGGTGCGGACTGAAAGACCTGTGTCCGCTCTGCATCTCTAAACTAAACCAAAGGGTCTCGACCCAAAATATCATCCATTCATTCACTCCAAATATGCTGCCTGACCCACTGAGTTACTCCATCACTTTGTGTCTTTTCCACAGATGCTGCCTGAACCGCAGTTACTCCAACACTTTGTCATAGATTCATAGAGTGATACAGCAATGGAAAAAGGCCCTTCGGCCCAACTCGTACTTGCACTCCTAGATCCCTCAGCTCCAAACATTCCCCCAGCGCCCCGCTATTCACAGTGAAGACCCTGCCCTGGTTTGACTTCCTAAAGTACAACACCCTCCCCACCCCCAAACAATGTGAACCCATCCCCATCTGGCTCCCTACCCCCTTCCTGGGCTCACTTGACCCCTCTCCCCCCCCCCCCCCCCAGTTCCCTGCCCCCCCATTCATCCCCCTCGGCACCAAACCCACCGCCTTTGAATCCTCCCCCTCCCTTTGCTCCGTTTCTCCTGCTAGTCACTTCACCTCCTTTGCACCTCCAGCCTCTCACCCCCCTCCTCTCTCCCTCCCTCCCCACTTTGTCTCTATATCTCTGTCTGTCTCTTATTCAAGCTGCCACGCTCCAACCCCGCCCCCCCCACCCCCCCCCCCCGCCCTGGAGGACCATCTGTGATCCGCTCGCCCACCTGGCGGATTGCTGGCTCCCTTCACGGAGTGATGTCGCTCTGTATCGTCCCCTGTCCTTCACTGCCCCCTCTCTCCCCCTCCCCTTCACGTCTTTCCCCCTCACTACTCCCGTCCCTCTCTCCCCTCCTCCCCCCCCCTTCCCACCCACCCCTCCTCTCTCTCCCCAACCCCCTCCTGTCTCCTCCCTTCGTCTCCCCCCTCCCTCTCCCCCCTCCCTCTACCTCTCTCCCCCTACCTCTACCTCTCTCCCCATCTCCCTCCCAGCTCTGTACCCTCCTCTCTCTATCTCAAACCCTGGGCCTATGAGAGGTGGATGCAGGAGGTACATCGTGCCTGGGAACCAAAGGAAGGGGTGCCGGGAATTTCCTTAAAGCTCAGATAATGTTTGACTGGCATTCACATTTTGTGTGAGTCGACATAGTTGTTTATATCATAATTCGTAGAAATTGTGATCCATAATAAAGCAGGGATTTGTAACTGGCGGGTGTGTGGTCGGGGTAAGCTGATTAAAAAAGGGGGAAGGGGAAGACCCATCACTACTGATGGATCTTCCCTGCAGGAGGAGGGAGCACTAGCACCCAGCAGAGTCAGACAATAGACAACAGGTGCAGGAGTAGGCCATAATATATATTTACAATATATATCAATGTTTTGTCGAGGGAATTGAATGCAACATCTCCAAGTTTGCGGATGATACAAAGCTGGGGGGCAGTGTTAGCTGTGAGGAGGATGCTAGGAGGTATGTTTGGTATGAATGGTATGTTTGCATTCATAGCAAAAGGATTTGTATAGGAGCAGGGAGGGTCCACTGCAGTTGTACAGGGCCTTGGTGAGACCACACCTGGAGTATTGCGTACAGTTTTGGTCTAATCTGAGGAAAGACATTCTTGCCATAGAGGGAGTACAGAGCAGGTTCACCAGACTAATTCCTGGGATGGCAGGACTTTCATATGAAGAAAGACTGGATAGACACGGCTTGTACTCGCTGGGATAAAATTGGACCATTAGAGAGCCAGAATGGACAGCTATCTGCAGAGCCAAAAGAGATGGGGGAGATATTGAACAATTTATTTTCTTCGGTATTCACCAAGGAGAAGGATATTCAACTCTGTGAGGTAGGGGAAAAAAGTAGAGTAGCTATGGAAACTATGTGATTCAAAGAGGAGGAAGTACTGACACTTTTGAAAAATATAGAAGTGGATAAGACTCCAGGTCCTGACAGGATATTCCCTAAGACATTGAGGGAGGTTAGTGTAGAAATAGCAGGGGCTATGACAGAAATATTTCAGATGTCATTAGAAACAGGAATAGTGCCGGAGGATTGGATTACTGCGCATGTTGTTCCATTGTTTAAAAATGGTTCAAGGAATAAACCTAGCAATTATAGACCTGTTAGTTTGACGTCAGTGGTGGGCAAATTAATGGAAAGGATACTTAAAGATAATATATATAAGCATCTGGATAAACAGGGTCTGATCAACAACAGTCAACATGGATTTGTGCCTGGAAGGTCATGTTTGACAAACCTTCTTGAATGTTTTGAAGAGGTTACGAGGGAAATTGATGAGGGTAAAGCACTGGATGTTGTCTATATGGATTTCAATAAGGCCTCTGACAAGGTTCCCCATGGAAAGTTGGTTAAGAAGGTTCAATCTTTGGGTGTTAATGACGGAGTAGCAAGATGGATTCATCAGTGGCGGAATGGGAGATGCCAGAGTGTAATGGTGGATGGCTGTTTGTCAGGTTGGAAGCTGGTGACCAGTGGGGTGCCTCAGGGATCTGTGTTGGGTCCACTGTAGTTTGTCATGTACATCAATGATCTAGATGATGGGGTGGAAAATTGGATAAGTAAGTATGCAGATGATACTAAGATAGGGGGTGCTGTGGATAATGAAGTAGATTTTCAAAGTCTACAGAGAGATTTGGGCCATTTGGAAGAGTGGGCTGAAAGATGGCAGATGGAGTTTAATGCTGATAAGTGTGAGGTGCTACATCTTGGCAGGACAAATCAAAATAGGACGTACATGGTAAATGGTAGGGAATTGAGGAATGCTGTGGAACAGAGAGATCTAGGAATAACTGTGCATAGTTCCCTGAAGGTGGAATCGCATGTAGATAGGGTGGTAAAGAAAGCTTTTGGTGTGCTGGCCTTTATAAATCAGAGCATTGAATATAGGAGTAGGGAAGTAATGTTAAAATTGTACAAGGCATTGGTAAGACCAATTCTGGAGTATGGTGTACAATTTTGGTCGCCTAATTATAGGAAGGATGTCAACAAAATAGGGAGAGTACAGAGGAGATTTACTAGAATGTTGCTTGGGTTCCAGCAACAAAGTTACAGAGAAAGGTTGAACAAGTTAGGTCTTTATTCTTTGGAGCGCAGAAGGTTAAGGGGGGACTTGATTGAGGTCTTTAAAATGATGAAAGGAATAGACAGAGTTGACGTGGATAAGCTTTTCCCATTGAGGGTAGGAAAGATTCAAACAAGAGGGCATGACATGAGAATTAAGGGACAGAAGTTTAGGGGTAACATGAGGGGGAACTTCTTTACTCAGAGAGTGGTGGCTGTGTGGAATGATCTTCCTGCAGAAGTGGTGGAGGCAGGATCGATTTTAACATTTAAAAGTAAAGTGGATAGGTATATGGACGGGAAGGGAATGGAGGGGTATGTTCTGAGTGCAGGTAGATGGGACTAGGGGAAAATAAATGGTCGGCACGGACTGGAAGGGCCGAGAAGGCCTGTTTCCGTGCTGTAATTGTGATATTGTTTGTTAATTTAGAAGATTGAGCGGGGATCTTATAGAAACCTACAAAATTCTTAAGGGGTTGCACATGCTAGCTGCAGGAAGATTGTTCCCGATGTTGGGGAAGTCCAGAACAAGGGGTCACATTTTTAGTATAAGGGTAAAGTCTTTCAGGACTGAGATGAGAAAAAAAAAATTCACACAGAGAGTGATGAATCTGTGGAATTCTCTGCCTCAGAAAGTAGTTGAGGCCAGTTCATTGACTATATTTAAGAGGGAGTTAGATGTGGCCCTTGCGGCTAAAGGGATCAGGGGGTATGGAGAGAAAGCAGGTACAGGATACTGAGTTGGATGATCAGCCATGATCATATTGAATGGCGGTGCGGGCTCGAAGGGCCGAATGGCCTACTCCTGCACCTATTTTCTATGTTTCTATTATTCGGCCCTTTGAGCCAGCACCGCCATTAAATGTGATCATGGCTGATCACCCCCAATCAGTACCCTGTTCCTGCCTTCTTCCCATACCATGACTCCACGATCTATAAGGGCCCTATCTAGCTCCCTCTTGAAAGCATCCAGAGAACCTGTCTCCACCGCCCACTGAGGCAGAGAATTCCTCAGACTCACCACTCTCTGTGAGAAAAAGTGTTTCCTCGTCTCCGTTCTAAGTTGCTTATCCCTTATTCATAAACTGTGACCCCTGGTTCTGGACTCCCCCAACATCGAGAACATGTTTCCTACCGCTAGCGTGTCCAAACACTTAAAAATCTTATATGTTTCAATGAGATTCCCTCTCATCCTTCTAAACTCCAGAGTGTACAAGCCCAATCGCTCCATTCTCTCAGCATATGACAGTCCCAACATCCCGGGAATTAACCTTGTAAACCTACGCTGCACTGCCTCAATAGAAAGAATGTACTTCCTCAAATTAGGGGACCAAAACTGCACACAATACTCCAGGTGTGGTATCACTAGGGCTCTGTACAACTGCAGAAGGACCTCTTGCTCCTATACTACTCCTCTTGTTATAAAAGCCAACGTGCCATTCGCTTTCATCACTGCCTGCGTACCTGCATGCTTACTTTCATAGACTGATGAACAAGGAACCCCAGATCCCGTTGTACTTCCCATTTTCCCAACTTAATGCCATTTAGATAGTAATCTGCCTCCCTGTTTTTGCTTCCAAAGTGGATAACCTCACATTTATCTGCATTAAACTTCATCTGCCATGCATCTGCCCACTTTCCCAACATGTCCAAGTCACCCTGCATTCTCATAGCATCCTCACAGTGCCACCCAGTTTTATGTCATCTGCAAATTTGTTAATGTTACTTGAATCCCTTCATCGAAATCATTGATGTATTTTGTAAATAGCTGCTGACTTAGCATCGAGCCTTGCGCTACCCCACTAGTCACTGCCAGGCATTCTGAAAGGGACCCGTTAATCCCTACTCTTTGTTTCCTGTCTGCCAACCAATTTTCTATCCATGTCAGCACTCTACCCCCAATGCCATGTGCCCTAATTTTGCCCACTAATCTCCTATGTGGGACCTTATCAAATGCTTTCGAAAAGTCCAGGTACACTACATCCACTGGCTTTCCCATGTCCATTTTCCTAGTGACATCTGCAAATAATTCCAGAAGATTAGTCAAGCACGTGCTGTCAGCATGGTGGAGGTTGTGGGCCTGGTGCGGAGCCGGGAACTCTGGTGAGGTGACGGCTCTGGCCCGCTGGTGGCCGGTGGAGAGGCGAGGGAGGGTCAGCGGAGTCCCGTGGGGGGGGGGGGGGGGGACTGGAGTAGAGATACAGGCAGCAGCATCGGTGGCCCCAGAGAGACAGTGAAGGTCAACGACAGCGGCCGCGGTGGCCCCGCCCGGGGAGGCGGTAAAAGTCTGCGGCTGTGGCTGTTTCAGTGATCCGGGTCTAGGTGTGGGTGTGGGTCCGTGTGAGTGGGTGGGGGTGTATGAGTGCGTGAATGTGTGTGTGAGTGGGCGTGTGTAAGTGTGGGTGAGTGAGTGTGTGTGAGCTGGTGTGTGAGTGAGGGTCAGTGGGTGGGTGAGGGGGTGGGGGAGGTGTGTGGGTGAGAGGGGTGTGTGGGTGAGGGGGGGGTTGTGTGGGTGAGAGGGGTGTGTGGGTGGTGGGGCGTGTGGGTGAGGGGAGTGTATGTGGGTGAAGGGGGTGTGTGTGGGTGAGGGGGTGTGTGTGTGTCAGGGGGTATGTGGATGAGGGGGGTGTGTGTGCGTGAAGAGGGTGTGTGGGTGAGGGGGTGTGTGTGGGTGAGGGGGTGTGTGTGGGTGAGGGGGGTGTGTGGGTGAGGGGGGTGTGTGTGTGGGTGAGGGGGGTGTGTGTTTGTGAGGGAGGGGGTGTGTGGGTGAGGGTGTGTGTGTGTGGGTGAGGGGGGTATGTGGGTGAGGGGGTGTGTGGGCGAGCGGGGTGTGTGTGGGTGAGGGTGGTGTGTGGGGGTGAGGGTGGTGTGTGTGAGGGGAGTGAGAGTGATGTGGGTGAGGGGGGGTGTGTGTGGGTGAGGGGGGGTGTGTGTGGGTGAGGGGGGTTGTGTGGGTGAGGGGGGTTGTGTGGGTGAGGGGGGTTGTGTGGGTGAGGGGGAGTGTGTGGGGGTGAGGGGGAGTGTGTGGGGGTGAGGGGAGTGTGTGTGGGTGAGGGGGAGTGTGTGTTTGTGAGGGAGGGGGTGTTTGGGTGAGTGTGTGGGTGGGGGGGGTGTGTGGGTGAGGGGTGGGGGTGAGGGTGAGGGGTGTGTTTGTGTGTGTGTGTGAGGGGGGCGGGGGTGAGCTGGGGTATGTGGGTGAGGGGGGTGGGTGAGGGGGGTGTGCGGGTGAGGGGGGTGGGTGAGGGGGGTGTGTGTGGGTGAGGGGGGTGTGTGGGTGAGGGGGGTGTGGGGGAGGGGTGTGTGTGTGGGGAAGGGGTGTGTGTGGGTGAGGGTGTGTGTGTGGGTGAGGGTGTGTGTGTGGGTGAGGGGGTGTGTGTGGGTGAGAGTGATGTGGGTGAGGGGGGTATGTGGGTGTGGGGGGCGTGTGTGGGTGAGCTGGGGGTATGGGGTGAGTGTGTGCGGGCGAGAGTGGGTGTGTGTGGGTGAGGGTGGTGTGTGGGTGAGGGGGTGTGTCGGTGAGGGGGGTGTGTTTGTGAGGGAGGGGGTGTGTGGGTGAGGGGGTGTGTGTGGGTGAGGGGGTTGTGTGTGGGTGAGGGGGGTGTGTGTTTGTGTGGGAGGGGGTGTGTGGGTGAGGGGGTGTGTGTGGGTGAGGGGGGTGTGTGGTTGATGAGTGTGTGTGTGTGTGTGGGTGAGGGGGGTGTGTGTGGGTGAGTGGAGTGTGTGTGGGTGAGGGGGGGTGTGTGGGTGAGGGGGGTGTGTGGGTGAGGGGGGTGTGTGTGTGAGTGTGTGTGTGTGGGTGAGGGGGGTGGGTGTGTGTGTGTGTGTGTGTGTGGGTGATCATATATATATATATATCAATATGATCATGGCAGATCATCCACAATCAGTACCCTGTTCCTGTTTTCTCCTCATATCCCTTGATTCTGTTAGCCTTAAGAGCTAAATCTAACTCTCTCTTGAAAATATTCAGTGAATTGGCCTACACTGCCTTCTGTGGCAGTGAAGCCCAGATTCACAACTCTCTGGTTGAAAAAGTTTCTCCACATCGCAGTCCTAAATGGCCCACCCCTTATTCTTAAACTGACCCCTGGTTCTGGACTGCCCCAACATCGGAAACATCGACAAGTAGCCAAATGACCCGAAACGTTGCCCATATTTTTTCCCCAGCACTTTGTGCCCATCTTTGGCAGACACATGGAACTGCAGATGCTGGTTCATACAGAAAAAGACACAGAGTGTTGGAGTAACATAACAGGTCACAGATGAAACAGCAATGGCAGGAATTTCTGGGCATAATCCGGAAGACGCAGGATCATTTCATTCCAGAAAGGAATAAAGATTCTAAGGATAGTAGGAGGCAACCGTGGCTGACAAGAGCAGTTAGGGATAGAATAAAACTTAAAGAAAAGATGTATAACACAACAAAGAGTAGCCGGATGCCAGAGGATTGGGAAACTTTCATAGGACAACAGAAGGAACAATACGGGCTGAAAAGATGAAGTATGAAGGGAAGCTGGTCAGGAATATAAAGAAGGACAGTAAAAGCTTATTTAGATATGTTAAGGGAAAAAGAATAGCAGTCAAATGTGGGTCCCTTGAAGGCAGGCACGGGTGAAATTATTATGGGCAACAGGGAAATGGCAGAAGAGTTGAATAGGTACTTCGGATCTGTCTTCACTAAGGAAGACACAAACAATCTCCCAGATGTACTGGAGGACAAAGGATCTAAGGGGTAGAGGAACTGAAAGAGATTTTCATGAGGGGAGAAATAGTATTGTGTAGGCAAATGGGACTGAAAGATGATAAATGCCCTGGGCCTCATTTTCTGCATCCCAGGATCCTCAGGGAGGAGGCTCTAGAAATAGTGGACACATTGGTGATCATTTCCAATGTTCAATAGATTCAGGAGCAGTCCCTGTGGATTGGAGGATAGCAAATATTATTCCACTTTTCAAGAAAGGAGCAAGAGAGAAAACGGGGAATTACAGACCAGTTAGCCTGACTTCGGTCGTGGGAAAGATGCTGGAGTCAATTATTAAAAAGGTAATAATGGGGCATTTGCATAGCAGTAAAAGGATTAGTCCAAGTCAACATGGTTTATGAAAGGGAAATCATGCTTGACTAATCTTCTGGAATTTTTTGAGGATGTGACAAGTAAAATGGATGATGGGGTTTCAGTGGATGTAGTGTATCTAGACTTTCAGAAAGCCTTTGATAAAATCAAAGAGCACATGGTATTGGTGTTGACATGGATAGAAAATTGGTTGGCAGACAGGAAGCAAAGAGTAGGAGTGAACTGGTCCTTTTCAGAATGGCAGGCAGTGGCGAGTGGAGTGCCGCAAGGCTTGGTGTTGGGGCCGCAACACTTTACCATATATATTAATGATTTGGAAGAGGGAATTAGGAGCAACGCTTACAAGTTTGTGGAGGACACAAAGCTGGGTGGCAGTGTGAATTGTGAAGAGGATGTTAGGAGGTTGCAGGGTGACCTGAACAGGTTGTGAGTGGGCAGATGCATGGCAGATGCAGTATAATATAGATAAATGTGAGGTTATCCACGTTAACGGCAAAAACAAGGGGGCAGATTATTATCTCAACGGTGTTAGGTTAGGTAAGGGGGAGGTACAGGGAAACCTGGGTGTCTTTGTACACTGGTCACTGAAAGTTGGCATGCAGGTACAGCAGGCAGTGAAGAAAGCTGATGGAATGTTGGCCTTCAAAACAAGAGGATTTCAGTATAGGGGTAGAGAGGTTCTTCTGCAGTTGTGTAGGGCTCTGGTGAGACCACATCTGGAGTATTGTGTACAGTTTTGGTCTCCTAATTTGAAGAAGGACATCTTTGTGATTGAGGCAGTGCAGCGTATGTTCACAAGATTGATCCCTGGGATGGCGGGACTGTCTTATGAGGCAAGATTGAAAAGACTAGGCTTGTATTCACTGGAGTTTAGAAGGATGGGGCATCTCATAGAAACATATAAAATTATAAAAGGACTGGACAAGCTAGATGCAGGAAAAATGTTCCCAATGTTGGTTGAGTCCAGAACCAGGGGCCACAGTCTTAGAATAAAGGGGAGGTCATTTAAGACTGAGGTGAGAAAAAAACTTTTCCTCCCAGTGAGATGTGAATTTATGGAATTCCCTGCCACAGACGGCAGTGGAAGCCAAATCACTGGATGGATTCAAGAGAGAGTTAGATAGAGCTCTAGGGGCTAGTGAAGTCAAGGGATATGGGGAGAAGGCAGGCACGGGTTATTGATAGGGGACGATCAGCCATGATCACAATCAATTGCGGTGCTGGCTCGAAGGGCAGAATGGCCTCCTCCTGCACCTATTTTCTATGTTTCTATGTCAGGCAGCATCTCTATTCAACGTGGATAGGCCACGTTTTAGGTCTGCAGAAGAAGGGTCGTGACCAAAAAAACATCCTCTTTTCTCCACAGATGCTGCCTGACCTGCTGCATGATCCAGCCAACTCAACCTCTTCCTGTAGCTGACACCCTCTAGTCCTTTGTGTCTATCTTCTCCACAGATGCTGCCTGGCCTGACCCGACCCTCCCCCTCCCCCTCCCCCCTATGAGGCGCGTCAGGTTCAACCTGAGGGGGCAAAGGGGGAGGTGAGTGGGGGTGTAGGAGCAGGGGGAGCAGTCAGTGGGGAAGGGGGTGTGAAGTGGTGGGGGTGTGGGTGACGGGGGGTGTGTGGGTGACGGGGTCCCCCTCTCTCTCTCCATCTTTCTCTGACTGTCTCTCTCTGTCTGTCTCTTTCAGTGTGTCTGTCTCTCTCTGTATGTCTGTCTCTCTCTCTCTCACATTCTCTCTGACACTCTCTCTCTCTCTGTCTCCCTCTCTCTGAAACTTTCTCTGTCGCTCTCTCTCTCCGTGTCTCTCTCTGTCTGTCTGTATTTCTCTCTCTGTCTCTCCCTTCCTCTCTCTCTGTCCCTCTCTCTTTGTCTCTGTCTCCCTCACTCCCTCTCTCTCTGTCTCCATCTTTCTCTCTCTCTCTGTATCTCTGTGTTTCTCAGTGAGAGGGGATGTGGGGAACGTGGACCCGATTCAGACAATGCCAAGTGTGGGCTAGCAGGAGTGAAATGGGCCGAACGGGGGAGGGTGTGTGTGTGTGTGGGTGAGAGCAGCCGTGTGAGTGAGTGAGTGAGTGTGAGTGGGTCAGTGGGTGTGTGAGGGGGTTGAGGGTCTCTCTCTCTCTCTCTCCCTCCCTCCCTCTCTCCATCTTTCTCTCACCAGGGTCCGGGGTCTCAGCGCCGGTTCATCTCCATCTTGTTCCCGCTCCACGTCACCAACCGCCAACCCCGCGCTGTCTCTCTCTCTCAGTCCCAGCCTCGCCCCCCCCCCCCCCCCCCCGCCTGGAGGACCGGCCCGGAGGACCAACGGCGCTCGGCTCGCCCCGTCTGGCCTGGAGGACCATCTGTGATCCGCTCGCCCGCCTGGAGGACCGCTGGCTCCCGTCACCACGTGATGTCGCTCTGTATCGTCCCGTGTCCTTCACTCTCGCGGGCGGGTGGGGTGAGCCGAGCGGCCGTGGTCCTCCGGGCCGGTCCTCCAGGCGGGGTGAGCCGAGCGGCCGTGGTCCTCCGGGCCGGTCCTCCAGGCGGGGTGAGCCGAGCGGCCGTGGTCCTCCGGGCCGGTCCTCCAGGCGGGGGGGGGGGGGGGGGGGCAGGAACAAAATGGAGATGAACCGGCGCTGAGACCCCGGACCCTGGTGAGAGAAAGATGGAGAGAGGGAGGGAGGGAGAGGGGTGAGAGGCTGGAGGTGGAAAGGGGGTGAAGTGAGTTGCGGGGAAACAGGGAGCAAAGGGAGGGGGAGGATTCAAGGGGGAGTGGGTTTGGTGCCGAGGGGGATGAACAGGGGGGCAGGGAACTGGGGGGGAGAGAGAGGGGTCAAGTGAGCCCAGGAAGGGGGTAGGGAGCCAGGTGGGGGTGGGTTCACATTGTTTGGGGGTGGGGGGGAGGGGGAGGGTGCAAAGGGTAGCAATGTTACAAAATTCTGAGATTTAACAAATCAAGTCTGCAATTTATCCCATCACATAAAGCATAAAAGGAAGTTTAATTTGACACATAATTCACTTTCATATCTTCAGTATTAAGAAAGTTATGACCATTTTCATACTCGGAAATTAGCATCTTGTTCCCCATTGCCTTTCAATTGACTTAACTCAAAAGCTGTGATCTGGAACAGTTAAAAGCCGATAACTTTCTTAAGAATGAAGAGAACTCAATGAAATTTTCAGTTGTTATAGATTGAAGCATTCTGAAACAAATATGAAACAATCTTACTTTTATGACCTGAAATTAAAGCATATAATTAGTTAGTTATCTAATTGTAGCTAATTACAAAATGCAATGAGTAGATCTAAACATCTATCCATTTCTTAAGAAAAGATAAACTTTTTTTCAATTGCCTAAGTGTCCAAATAACATTCACACAATAATCCACAATATCACATAATTTTAAAATCTAATTTTCATGAATTTATAGGCCAAATGGAAGGAATTTAGTGTTTAATGCCTGTAAATTAATGGCCATTTAAATCAACTAGCGAGTGGGTTTTAGTGGAATGCGGTGGATTAGAACATTGCGGTTTGCGGTGAAGTCAGTATGAAAAATACAGCCGGTTCATACATTTTTTATTGTCCCCTTTTCACAACATGAAAATGTGATTAAAGCCTTCCTAAAAACCAAGTTTTTATGTAAAAATAAACTGTGTAGCTTCTTTTATCACCTACCTTAGGTCCGTTCCACTGTCACCGTTCAGAGCTTTAGAAGATGATTTTTAAACTACTCTAGTTAATAAATAATCTAGCGTAGTTTAAAAATACCTTTATGAATGAAATGTCGGAGTGATTTCTCTTTAGCGACGAAATCGCCCGACATGGATCGACTTGGACTGCCTAGAAAAAATTGCCATTTTAGACCTGCCCCCCTCTGAAAGGCGGCAAAGTCGCGCACACAGGGAGCGGCAGAACTCAGAGCTGCTAAAGGTAGGTATTGTAACATACCTACAAAGGGGGGTAAAGAGCAGGAGGCGGCAGCAGGGGTAAGGGGCAGGGAGACACGGGGAGGGGATCACATTATTTGGGGATGGGGAGGGTGTTGCAGTTTAGGAAGTCAAACCAGGGCAGCTTCTTCACTGTGAATGGCGGGGCGCTGGGGAAATGTGTGGAGCATTGGGATCTAGGAGTGTCGGTACCAGTTGGGCCGAATTGCCTCTTTCCAATGCTGTATCACTCTCTGAATCCATGACAAAGTGTTGGAGTAACTCAGAGGGTGAGGCAGCATCTGTGGAGCAGAGACAACGTGCTGGAGAGAGACACACAGAGAGGGGCAGATAGAGACAGAGGGAGAGACAGAGAGAGAGGGAGAGAGAGAGAGAGAGAGAGAGAGAGAGAGAGAGAGAGAGAAAGACGGAGAAAGACACTGAGAGAGAGAGAGAGAGACAGAGAGACAGAGATGGAGAGAGAGAGACAAGGAGAGAGAGTGGGGAGGCGGACAGAGATACAGAGGGAGAGACAGAGAGAGAGAGGGTGGGGAGGGGTAGAGAGAGACAAACAGAGATAGAGTGTGTGCAGGGAGGGAGGGGGCGGGAGGAGAGGGGTGAGAGGTTGGATGTTTAAAGGGGGTTTAGTGAGTAGCGGGGGAAGCAGGGAAGGGGGAGGGATTCAAGGGGAAGTGGGTTTGGTGCCGAGGGGGATGAATAGTGAGGCAGGGAACGGGGGGAGAGGGGTAAAAGCCAGGTGGGGGTTGGTTCACATTGTTTGGGGGAGAGGGGAGTTAGCAAAGGGGGGTAAGGAGCTTGAGGCGGCAGGGGTAAGGGGCAGGGAGGAGGTTTCATTGTTTGGGGGTGGGGAGTGTGTTGCAGTTTAGGAAGTCAAACCAGGGCAGAGCCTTCACTGAATGGCGGGGCACTGGGGGAATGTGTGGAGCCGATAGATCTGGGAGTGTAAGTACGAGTTGGGCCGAAGTGCCTCTTTCCAACACTGTATCACTCTATGAATCTATGACAAAGTGCGGGAGTAACTCAGCGGGTCAGGCAGCATCTGTGGAGAGAATGAATGGGTGATATTTTGGGTCGAGGCCCTTCTTTGGTTTAGTTTAGTTTACAGATGCAGCGCGGAAACAGGTCTTTCAGCCCGCGGAGTCCGCGCCAACCAGCAATCACCCCGTACACCAGCACTATCCTACACACATTATGGACAATTTAACAATTTTGCGGAGGCTGATTAATCTACAACCCTGAATGTCTTTGAAATGTTGGAAGAAACCGGAGCACTCGTAGTAAAAACTCACACAGGTCAAGGGTAGAACGTACAAACTCCGCACAGACAGCACCCGTAGTCAGGATCGAGCCCAGGTCTCTGGTGGTGATGCAGCAACTGTACCGCTGCGCCACTGTGCCGCACAGAATTATATAACGGTTTCCGCCAATATAAACAAACACAATATGTGCTAGTAATATCCTGTTTGCCAGCTTGTTGACACTCTGTGTTCCCCTCTTTCGGGGTTTAGGAGCCGTTGCTGTGGACGGAGAGACGGGCACGTCAACAGCCATTGAGGGTGGCCAGGGTTGAGCCACCCCCCACCCATCTGCTGTGGGCTGAACTTCGAGGGGCTGAGCTTTGATGGAGGACCACATGATGGGGCACAACAAGGAGAAGCGTTACGAGTGCGAAGTGTGTGGCAAGGACTGGCGGTGCCCGAGCGAGCTGGAGACCCACCGGCGGGTGCACACGGGAGAACGTTCCTGCGACTGCTCTGAATGCGGCACGAACTTCATCAGCTACGACAACCTGGTGCAGCACAACCGCGTGCACTCCGGCGTGAGGCCCTTCACCTGCTCCGACTGCGGCAAGAACTTCAAGACGGCAAATCACCTGAAGAGACACCGGCGTGTGCACACGGGCGAGAAGCCCTATGGCTGCTTCACCTGCGGCAAGAGTTGTTCCCGGTTATCGGTGCTGCATGTGCACCAGCTGGTGCACAGCAGTGAGCGGCCCTTCACCTGCTTCCACTGCGGCAAAGGCTTCAAATCGTCGCCGGACCTGAAGGTACACATGCGCGTGCACACCGGGGAGCGCCCCTACATCTGTGCCGAGTGCGGCAAGGGCTTCAGCCAGTCCAGTCAGCAGCTGGTGCACCAGCGCACCCACATCGGCGAGCGCCCCCTACACCTGCGCCCAATGCGGCAAGGGCTTCATCCTCTCTACCGGGTTGCTGTCCCACCAGCGCACCCACACCGGGGAGCGCCCCTACACCTGCAGCGACTGCGGCAAGGGCTTCACCTACTCCCACAGCCTGCTGGAGCACCAGCGCACCCATACCGGCGAGCAACCCTACACCTGCACCCAGTGCGGCAAGGGCTTCACACGCTCCAACAACCTACTCTCCCACCAGCGCACCCACACCGGCGAGAGGCCCTACATCTGCTCCCAGTGCGACAAGGGCTTCATCTCCTCCAGCAAGCTGCTGGAGCACCAGCGCACCCACACTGGCGAACGCCCTTATAACTGCAGCCAGTGTGGGAAGGGCTTCACCCACTCCAGCAGCCTGCTGGTGCACCAGCGCAACCACACCGGCAAGTGCCCCTACACCTGCGCCCAGTGTGGCAAGGGCTTCAACCGCTCCACCTATCTGCTGTCCCACCAGCGGGTGCACACTGGCGACTGTCCCTTCCCCAGCCCGGTGTGTGGAGAGCGCTTTGCCATGGCCTCCCACGCCCTGTCTCACCAGCGCGTGCACACCGTTGGCCAGCCCTACGACTGCCCGTACTGCGGTGAGGAGTTTGACAGCTCGCGGGGGTTGCGGCAGCACCGGCGGACCCACGCCGGCGAGCAGCTGCTCCCACTGTGATGAGAGCGTGGGGGCTGCGGGAGCACCAGCGGATAGACACCAGAGAGAGACCCTTTGTGTGCACTGAGTGTGGCAAGAGTTTCACCCGCATGTCCAGCCTGAACGTACAATACCCACAGCGGTGAGCGTCCCTTCCCCTGCCCGTCCTGTGGTAAGGGCTTCACCCGCCTTGACCACCTGCTGGATCACCGGCAAGTCCACACCGGCCAGCGGCCCTTCACCTGCCCGCTCTGTGGCAAGGCCTTTGCCCTCTCCTCCAGCCTGCCGGCACACCGCCATGTGGATAGATAGGCGCTGTTTAGGTAGACACAAAGTACTGGAAGGAATGGGTAACATTTCAGGTCGAGACCCTCCTCAGTCTCGACCAGAAAAGTCACCCATTCCTTCTGTCCAGAGATGCTGCCTGACCCGCCGAGTTACTGCAGCACTTTGTGTTAGAGTCATGGAGTGACGCAGTGTGGAAACAGGCCCTGCGGAGACAACTTGTCCACACCGACCAACATGTCCCACCTGCCTGCGTTTGGCCATATCCTTCCAAACTTGCCCTATCCTTGTACGTGTCGAACTGTTTATTAAACATTGGGATAATCCCAGCCTCAACTATCTCCTCTGGCAGGTTGTTCCATACACCCACCACCCGCTGTGTGAAAAACGTACCCCTCAGATTCCTATTAAATCTTTTCCCCTTCACATTGAACCCATGTCCTCTGGTCCTCGATTCCCCCACTCTGGGCAAGAGATTCTGTGCATCAAAGTAAGTTGTGTTCCATACAAGATTCCAGCATCTGCAGTTTCTTGGGCCTCCCTCACTATCCACCAATCACTTCTGAAGAAAAGGCTCAACCTGAAACGTCACCCATTCCTTTTCTCCAGGGATGCTGCCTGTACTGCTGAGTTGCTCCAGCATTTTGTGTCAACCTATCATTTGCCAGGCTTTGTCCAGCCCCTATCTCTCTTTCCAGCTTCCTCCCCCCCCCCCCCCCCAACCCTATCCAATCAGTCTGAAGAAGGGTCCTGACTCAAAACGTCGTCTGTCCATTCCCTCTAAAGCGTTGGAGGAACTCAGTGGGTCGGGCTGCATCTATAGAGGGAAAGGAAACGAAGGCAACCACTCCCACCTCTCATTTCCAACTTTCTCCACCCCCCACACCAATCACTCTGAAGAAGTTGCCTGTCCATGCTCATATGACAGTCCCACCATCCCAGGGATCAATCTTGGGAACCTACGTTGCATTGCCTCAATCACAAGGATGTCCTTCCTCAAATTCGGAGACCATAATTGTACGTAAAACTCCAGATGTGGTCTTACCAGAGCCCTATACAACTGCACAAGAACCACTCTACTCCTATACTGACATCCTCTTGTTGTGAAGACCAACATTGCATTAGCCTTCTTCATTACCTGCTGCACCTGCACGCCAACTTTCAGTGACTGGTGTACAAGGACACCCAGTTCTCGCTGTACCTCCCCCTTACACCAAGCAGTCTGAAGAAGGGTCTTGACCTAGAATGTTGCCTGTCCATGCTCTCCAGAGGTGCAAGTTACTCCAAGAGATTGTGCCTCTCTTTCTAAACCAGCGTCTAATGTTCCTTCTTTACGTATGTGAAGAGGAAAAAAATAGTTAAGACCAAAGTTGGACTCTTGAAGACTGAAAAAGGTGAATTTATTATGGGGAACAAGGGAATGCCAGATGAGTTACTTTGGATCCATCTTCACTAAGGAGGACACAAACAATCTTCCTGATGTATCAGTTGCCAGAGGATCTAGGGTAATGGAGGAACTGAAGGAAATGCACATCAGGCAGAAAATGGTGTTGGTAGACTGATGGGACTGAAGGCTGATAAATCCCCAGGGCTTGATGGTCTGCATCCCAGGATACTCAAGGAAGTGCCTCTAGAAATCTTGGACGCATGGTGTTCATTTTCCAATGTTCTGTAGATTCAGGATCAGTTCCTGTGGATTGGAGGGTAGCTAATGTTATGCCACTTTTTAAGAAAGGCGGGAGAGAGAAAACAGGGAATTATAGACGTTAGCCCAGGGGTGGGGAACCTTTTCATGTTGGAATGCTGCATTGAGTTAGCTGTAATCTAATAAGGCCGCATCCATGAAACTTCAATTAGATATAGTTCAAAATGAACTTTATTTTGTAAAAATCTAACTACTATGCACTAACTTCAAGAAAATGAAAAAAAATTGTTAATTCTAAAGTTAACTAACCTTTTGATGACTTTGTTGTGACTGTTTTTTGTGGGAAAGCATTTGAATATTTGGTTGCAACATGGAGGTACGCAGTTTCAGCTGATCTTCTAGATGAGTATCTATCATTTGTGACCTTAAGGGCATCTTGATTTGGGTTAGATAGAAGAACATAGATTCGCAGCCATAAGTGGTTGAAAGGCAAGAAAGCATTTTTCGTGCATGTTGCCGAAGGCGTGGGGATTCTATTGCATTTTTCCATATTTCAATCGGATCTTTCAGCGTCAAATAAGGACTTTAAAATGTCATCTTCTGAGAGCTCAATCAATTCCATCTGTAGTTCTATAGCTGCCTTGGAGACAACAACTAGGTGAGGTTGAAATGCTAATTTGAATGTTAAAAAATGCTAATTTTGTTGAATCTACTTTTAGTCTTTGGTATTTTAAATACGTTCATTTAAAGATTAAAATAAAAATAATAAAAGACGAACAAAAACATATTAATAAAAATAAAAGGATTTGTTCTACAAAATTTGGATTCATTCAAAAGGCCGCACTTAATGGCCTGGAAAGCCGCATGTGGCCTTAAGGCCGCAGGTTCCCCACCCCTGGATTAGCCTGACATCGGTGGTAGGGAAGATGCTGGAGTCAATTATTTACAAAATCATGCTTGACTAATCTTCTGGAATGTTTTGAGGATGTAACTAGGAATATGGACAAGCTAGAGCCAGTGGATGGAGTGTACCTGGACTTTCAGAAAGCATTTGATAAAGTCCCACATAGGAGATTAATGGGCAACTTTAGGGCACGAGGTATTGGGGGTAGAGTGCTGACATGGATAGAGAAGTGGTTGGCAGACAGGAAACAAAGAGTAGGAATTAACGGGTCCCTTTCAGAATGGCACGCGGTGACTAGTGGGGTACCGCAAGGCTAGGTGCTGGGACCACAGCTATTTACAATATACATCAATGATTTAGATAAACGGATTCAAAGTAACAATAGCAAATTTGCAGATGACACAAAGCTGGATGGCAGTGTGAACTGTGAGGAGGATGCTATGAGAATGCAGGGTGACTTGGACAGGTTGGGTAAGTGGGCAGAAGCATGGCAGATGCAGTTTATTGTGGATAAATGTGAGGTTACCCATTTTGGTAGCGGAAACAGGAAGGCAGATTATTATCTAAATGGTGTCAAGTTGGGTATAGGGGAAGTACCACGGGATCTGGGTGTCCTTGCTCATCAGTCAATTAGAGTAAGCATGCATGTACAGCAGGCAGTTAGGAAAGCGAATGGCGAATGGCCTTCATAACAAGAGAAGTTGAGCATTGGAGCAAAGAGGTCCTTCTGCAGTTGTTCAGGGCCCTGGTGAGACCACACCTGGAGTATTGTGTGCAGTTTTAGTCTCCAAATTTGAGGAAGGTCACTCTTGCTATTGAGGGAGTGCAGCATAGGTTCACAAGTTTAATTCCCGTGATGATGGGACTGTCATATGCTGACAGAATGGAGTGGCTTGCATACTCTGGAGTTTAGAAGGATGAGAGGGAATCTTATTGAAACATATAAGGTTATTAAGAGTTTTGACATGCTGGAGGCAGGAAACATGTTCCCAATGTTTGGGGAGTCCGGAGTAGGTTTACAAGATTAATTCCCGGGATGGCGGGACTGTCATATGCTGAGAGAATGGAGCGGCTGGGCTTGTATACTCTGAAGTTTAGGATGAGAGGGGATCTTATTGAAACATATAAGATTTTTAAGGGTTTGGGCACGCTAGAGGCATGAAACATGTTCCCGATGTTGGGGGAGTCCAGAACCAGGGGCCACAGTTTAAGAATAAGGGTTAAGCCATTTAGAACAGAGATGAGGAAACACGTTTTCTCACAGAGAGTTGTGAGTCTGTAGAATTTGCTGCCTCAGAGGGTGGTTGTGGCCGGTTCTCTGGATAATTTCAAGAGAGAGCTACATAGGGTTCTTAAAGATAGCGGAGTCAAGGCCTATGGGGAGAAGGCAGGAACGGGTTACTGATTGGGAATGATCAGCCATGATCGCATTGAATGGTGGTGCTGGCTCAAAGGGCTGAATGGCCTATTCCTGCATCTATTGTCTATTGTCTATTGACTCCGTGGGCCAAAGGGCCCGTTGCCACACTGTATCTCAAAACGAACACACTTGAGATTTAATATTGTTTGCCTTTTATTTCTTGACACATCCAAGTATGATTAATACAACCCCTTGTCCCCTGTGTTGATCAAATGAAGGGGTGTAATTGCCTTAGTCTCTCCCCCACCTGCCCTTCACTTCTGCAGTAATAGAATCAAGCTCATAACTGTTGGAAACATCTTCCTTTAGTTTAGTTTCTACAAGTGGGGTTTAATTCAATGCAGATTTAACTTTCTCCTGTGAAGCATTATCTTGTCCATCACTCGGGTTTCATCAACGTATTTCTTGAACATTCAACAATTTCATGTTGACAGCAAAGTTGGAGCTTGTGTGCATTGGCAATGTAGCTCTTTCATATAATCAAAACACCAGCCAGACCATGAAGGAATAATGCTGGAGTAACTCAGCGGGTCGAACAGCATCTCTGGAGAATATGGGTGGGTGACGTTTTAGCTCAGGACCCTTAAGGACCAGACATCAACGAGTGCTGGACTAATGATGATGTAGAAACATAGAAAATGGATGTAGTAGTTGGCCATTTGGCCCTTTAAGCCAGCATCGCCTTTCAATATGATCATGGCTGATCATCCAAAATCTATACCCCGTTCCTGCTCTCTCCCCATATCCCTTGAGTCTGTTGGCCCTAAGAGCCACATCCAACTCTCTCTTGAAAACATCCAGTGAATTGGTCTCCACTGCCTTCTGCGGCAGAGAATTCCACAGATATTCTGCGTGAAAACGTTTTCCCTCATCTCAGTCCTAAATTGCCTAATCATTATTCTTAAACTGTGACCCCTGGTTCTGGACTCCCCCAACATGGGGAACATTGTTCCTGCATCTAGCCTTCACTCCTTTAAGAATGTTATATGTTTCTATAAGATCCCCTCTTATCCTTCTCAATTCCCGCAAATACAAGCCCAGTCAACCCATTTTTTCATCATATGTCAGTCCCGACAATAGCAAGAATGTCCTTCCTCAAATTAGTAAAGGTACAGAAGTGTGAAAACGCACACCTCCAGATTCAGGGACAGTTTCTTTCCAGCTGTTATCAGTCAACTGAATCATCCTACCACAACCAGAGATGAGTACTAAACTACTATCTACCTCATTGGTGACCCTCGGACTATCCTTGATCAGACTTTGCTGGCTTTACCTTGCACTAAACGTTATTCCCTTACCATGTATCTATACATTGTAAATAGCTCAATTGTAATCGTGTATTGTCTTTCTGCTGACTTTTTAACATGCGACAAAAAGCTTTTCTCTGTACACGTGACAATAAACTCAACTGAACTGAGTTCCTTGTATTTAATATTTGCGACCAGTTGGTTATAATCACTGTGACGGTCATTTGGTGAAGTGGTTTATTCCAGGCACGTGCCGTTAGGGTTGGCAAGGTAGGCCCTGCCTACCCTGTCTAAAATTATAACATAGTAATTACTAAATATAAATAGTAACGGCATGGGAGAATTATGCCTATGTAAGAGATCGATCTCTTAGGTAGGCATAATTCTCCGTGCCTTTCATCCGCAGCACTTGTAACACAGGAAGGTCTGTGCAGCCCACGTGCCATCAGCGCTGCCTGAAGCTGTCAATTTCAATTGGGGCTGAAGGCAGCTGAAATTCTGCCTTTGCAGCACTGCGCATGCATCAGTCTACTGCGCATGCGCAGCGCAAGTTTCTTGGCGGGGTTTTCAAATATGGTTTGTCGTGTACCAATGATGTGGTAAGTACATTTCATGGTGATGTTTTTAAATACCGTATTTCCCGGGGTGTGTGGGTGGAGGGAGAGCTCCTTTCCAAGCTTTTGGGGAGTCTGGCCCGGGGTAAAGTTGCGGGGAGGGCACAAATGTTATGAAGGAGGGGATTGGGATAATGCCACTTGCGACGCTCCTTGCACGGAGGCGTGGAATGCCACCGCATTGAGGCCGGGGGAGGGGGGTTGAGAAATAGCTCGGGTGGCTGAGGGCTGTGGAAATTTAAGGATTTGCAGGAAGCCGCTGACATGAGCGTAGTCGGCGAACGGCAGGTGAAAGGTGTTCTGACGGAGAGCACTGCCGAAGGTGAGCGGGCAGGCAGAAGGTGCGGCCAGTTCTTTTGTCGGGTCCCGGTGGCCGCTCGCAGCTCCCCGAGCTGCTTCTATCCCCAGCTATAGTGCGTGGCTTCGTGCCCAGAGAACTGCGGTAGCGGTGAGTGAGTTACTGGCATTATCCCCGACACCCTCCTTCTCAACACTCGTGCCCTCCCCATAACTTTACCCCTGGCACAGACTCTCCACACGCTGTGAAATGAACTGTTCCCCCAATTGGTCCCTTGAACAAGTGTTGTCATTCAATAATAACTGGGAGAAGAATGGGGAGTGCAGGGGAGAGAAAAGACTTTGCCTTCCATCACAGTGAGGAGGATATTCACTGTGATGGATGTTTGTGTAAAATGTGTTGTGTCTTGGTTCTTTTCTTCTTGTATGTATGACTGCAGAAACGAAATTTCGTTACAATAAATGGTATTGTATTGTATTGTAATTAGATGACAACTGATTCAACTATTCCCTGTACTCCTGATTTTCACACTATAGCTCTATCGCTCCATCTGCCATCACCCTTCAGCCCCCCCCCTCCCACCCATTCAGTAATTCAGAGTAAAGGAGACTAGGAAGCCTTGGGCAAATTGAATGTCACTGTTTTTATTTATTTATTTTTTTAACGGAGAGAACAATCTGCGCATGTGGGGTTTCATTTTTTTTTAAGCCGACTGAGTGCCTACCCTGAGTAATTACTCACGGCACGTGCCTGGTTTATTCCCTTCTGGGCTCTGCCTTCCATTCGTAAGATCGAAAGTTTATAAACCATCATAATCAGAGGTGACCTCATAATGTGCCTGGCCGGCGACTTCACAGTGAACTGCATCCGTAACCATGAGAGACGGGCTCCATTCCATCTGTCAACTTGGCAAACTGGCTCCATTTCATCTGTCAATTTGAAGTGGGTACACCATACCCATTCTGCCAGGCAATGAAACAGCTGCTAGCTACTAGAGGCCGAAACTCTAACCTTCACGGCGTGGATCAATAACCCAAGCAAGGAGTTTCGAGAATGCCGGTGAAAAAGGAGAGCGCCAAGCAGACTTACAAGAGGAGATCTAAGGTAGATCTGAATCTGTTAATAGACCAATATAAAAGGTGGAGTGACACAGCGGGTCTTATTCTTAAACTGTGACCCCTGGTTCTGGACTCCCCCTACATTGGGAACATAGGGACGTAGGGCTCTTCTGCCACCTCTGAGCTTTTCTTTGTGGGAGAGAATCCTATCCATCCAGTGACAATTCTGTCTCGAGTCTCCAACATTCCCCCACCTCTCCCCTCTCCAACACAGCCTTCTCCCCTCTCTGAACCTTTTTATTTCCACAGTTGCTGCAACAACTGTCTTGGCTTCTCTACTCCAATGGCCCACTCAAACCGGAAGGGTCCCGAACTGAAACAACAAATGTTTGGGAGCATTTCTGGAGAACATGGATAGTTGACGTTTCACAGAGTGCTGGAGTAACTCAGCGGGTCAGGCAGCATCTCTGCAGAACATGGATAGGTGACGTTTCACAGACTGCTGGAGTAACTCAGCGGGTCAGGCAGCATCTCTGGCGAACGCGGATAGGCGACGTTTCACAGAGTGCTGGAGTAACTCAGCGGGTCAGGCAGCATCTCTGGAGAACAGGGATAGATGACGTTTCACAGGACAATGAAGCTAGTTGGAGAACTAGGTTGGGGGAGGGATGGAGAGAGAGGGAAGGCAAGGATTACTTGAAGTTGTAGAAATCAATATTCATAACGCTCAGTTGTAATCTGCCTGTCCCGCTGAGTTTCTCCAGCATTTTGTGCCTATCTTCAGTGTAAACTAGCATCTGCTGTTCCTGCACATTTTGTCTTGCCCACATTGACCAAGGTGCTTCATCCACACTAGTCCCTCCTGCCTGCATTCGCTCCATATCTCTCCATACCTATCCTATCCATGCACCTGTCAAGAGTCAAGTGTGTTCTATTGTCACATGTCACAAAATGAACAATTAAATACTGTCTTACGATACGATAGAACATTATCTATCCAAGGAGGGAAATTGATCTGCCAACAGTTATAAAACACAAGATAAAGGTGGTCATGGTGGCGCAGCGGTAGAGTTGCTGCCTTACAGCGAATGCACGCCGGAGACCCAGGTTTGATCCCGATTACGGGTGCTGTCTATACGGAGTTTGTACGTTCTCCCCGTGACCTGCGTGGGTTTTCGCCGAGATCTTCGGTTTTCTCCCACACTCCAAAGACGTACAGGATTGTAGGTTAACTGGCTTTGGTAACATTGTAATTGTCCCTAGTGTGTGGAGTAGTGCTAGTGTACGGGATGATCGCTGGTTAGTGTTAATGTGCGGGGATCGCTGGTCGGCACGGACCCGGTGGGCCGAAGGGCCTGTTTCTGCGCTGGATCTCTGAACTAAACTAAACTAAACATGAAATTGAAGTGACGAGTTGAAAGGACTGGGGATGTGCAAAGAGAGGGGGAGGGGGGGGTAGTCAGTCTACCCCACGACAGAAGGGGGTGGACTTGTACAGTTTGATAGCCATGGGGAAGCAGGATCACCTGTGGTGTTCTGTGCTGCATCTTGGTGGAACTCGTCTGTTGCTGAAGGTGCTCCTCACTGTGTCATGGAGAGGGTTTTGTAGCAGCACAACAGATATGTAAACATATTGCACTGTAAAACCCTTACTAAACAGCAACAAAAGATCAGTGTATATTAGAGAAACAGACAATTAGTCCAAATAGTCCTGTCCAGATATCTTCTAAATGCCATTGTACCAGCCTCCACTACCTCCTCTGGCAGCTTGTTCCATATACTCACCTCCTGGGTGAAGGCAGTGAATTAATTATGGTAGACAACATTCCTGGAGAAACTCAGCTGGTGATGCAAGCTGTCTCATCCACTGAGTTTCTCCAGCACTTTTGTCAAACTTCAATTTTTCCAGCATCTGCAGTTCTTTCTTAAACAAGTTAATTATGCTAGTGCTTTAGGCATGTTGGATTCAGCCGAGTCTTAAACGATGCCTCTGTAGAATAATCTATTCAGTTTTGGACAAATCATGCCTTTTTTGTTAATGGGGTGAGAAAACTTGAATCTTTGAGGCTGGACAAATATCCAGGGGTCAGGCAAACTAGTTTAAATTGGACAAATTGCATTTTCACTTCAAATGAAATAAATTGGGCTTGTTGAACCGTTGCTTATTCTCCCACATGAACTCGTTTACAGCATCTGCAGACTCCTTTTAATTTAAAATTATTTTAAAATAGAGTTTGACTTGGTAAAATCTTCACTTGTAAACCCAACTTTTTGCATCTTTGAACCATGTATTGGAGACCCAAAAATCTCTGTCGAATTGGTTATCAAAATTGCCATGTGCTCTCCAGAATGATGCCAGCTCTTGGGAACGTTTTCATTATAATTCTTCACTTTTCCTTCAAATTTGATTTTTTTTTTTGAAAGGTTTGGCTTGTGAACTTTAAACAGTCCTTGTATTTTGAACATCCTTCGCAGACTCGGTGCACTGAAGGGCCTGTTTCCACTCTGCATCTCTAAAACTAAACTCACGTGCACGGCTTGTTGTGGGAATTACAGAGACATGGCTGCAAGAGGGCCGGGGATGAGAACTGAATATTCAAGGACATACCTCCTATGGAAAAGACAGACAGGTAGGCAGAGGGTGTGCGGTAGCTCTATTGGTGAGGAATGAAATGCAGTCCCTTGCAAGGGGTGACATTGAAATAGGAGATGTGGAGTCAGTATGGATAGAACTAAGGTTTGGAAGGGTAAAAATACCACAATGGGACTTATCGAAAGGCCCCCAAACAGTAGCCTGAATACTGAGTGCAAGTTGATTCAGAAATTAAAATTGGCATGAGGTATAGGTAATGCTACAGTTGTTGTGGGAGATTTCAACATGCGGGTAGACTGGGAAAATCAGGTTGGTACTGGACCCCAAGAAAGGGAGTTTGTGGAGTGCCTTCGTGATGGATTCTTCGAGCAGCTTGTATTGGAGCCTACCAGGGAGAAGGCAATTCTGGATTTAGTGTTATGTAATGAACTGGATTTGTTAAAGAAACTTGAGGTTAAGGAGCCATTAGGAGGCTATATGGTCAAGTATGATCTA
Organism: Raja brachyura; assembly: GCA_963514005.1. Next base: position 4,139,114 of record OY740828.1, on the reverse strand, counting down.
CAATTGGAGAGGGAGAAGGGTGGATCGGAGGTGTCAGTGTTACAGTTGAATAAAGGCGACTATGGAGCCATGAGGGAGGGAGGAGCTGTCTAAAGTTGACTGGAAAGATACCCTAGCAGGGATGACAGTGGAACAACAATGGTTGGTGTTTCTGGGAATAATACAGAAGATGCAGGATCAGTTCATTCCAAATACGAAGAAAGATTCCAAGGGGAGTAAGGGGCGGATGTGGCTGACAAGGGAAGTCAGGGACAATTTGAATGTAAAAGAGAAGAAGTACAGCATAACAAAGATGAGCGTGAAGGAAGAGGATTGGGTAATGTTTAAGGAGCAACAGAAGATAACTAAAAAGGCAATAAAGGACAAAGGATGAGGTATGAAAGTAAGCCAGTCAAGAATATGAAAGAGAATAGTAAAAGCTTCTTTAGGTATGTAAAGAGGAAGAAAATAGTTCAAACCAAAGTTGGACCCTTGAAGACTGAAAAAGGTGAATTTATTATGGGGAACAAGCAAATGAGTTGACAGGTACTTTGGATCCGTCTTCATTAAGGAGACTAACAATCTTCCTGATGTATTAGTTGCCAGAGGATCTACAGTGACGGAGGAACTGAAGGAAATCCACACTAGGCAGGAAATGGTGTTGGATAGATTGATGGGACTGAAAGCTGATAAATCCCCAGGGCCTGATGGTCTGCATCCCAGGGTACTTAAGGAAGTGGCTCTAGAAATCATTGACGCATTGGTGATCATTTTCCAATGTTCTATAGATTCAGGATCAGTTCCTGTGGATTGGAGGGTAGGTAATGTTATCCCACTTTTTAAGAAAGGCGGGAGAGAGAAAACAGGGAATTATAGACCAGTTAGCCTGACCCATCGGTGGTGGGGAAGATGCTGGAGTCAATCATAAAAGATGAAATAGCGGCATAAGGATATCAGTAACAGGATTGGTCCGAGTCAGCATGGATTTACGAAGGGGAAATCATGCTTGACTAATCTTCTGGAATTTTTTGAGGATCTAACGAGGAAAATGGACAAGGGAGGGGGGCCAGTGGATGTGGTGTACTTGGAATTTCAGAAAGCATTTGATAAGGACATAGGAGATTAGTGGGCAAAATTAGGGCGCATGGTATTGGGGTTAGAGTGCTGACATGGATAGAGAAGTGGTTGGCAGACAGGAAGCAAAGAGTGGGGATTAACGGGCCCCTTTCAGAATAGCAGGCAGTGACAAGTGGGGTACTGCAAGTCTCGGTGCTGGGACCTGCAGATATTTACAATATACATCAATGATTTAGACGAAGGGATTCAAAGTAACATTAGCAAATTTGCAGATGACACAAAGCTTGGTGGCAGTGTGAACTGCGAGGGGGATTCTATGAGAATGCAGGGTGATTTCGACAGGTTGGGCAGATGCATGGCAGATGCAGTTTAATGTGGATAAATGTGAGGTTATCCACTTTGGTAGCAAAAACAGGAAGGCTGATTATTATCTAAATGGTGTTAAGTTGAGAAAATGGGAAGTGCAACGGGATCTGGGGTTCCTTGCTCATCAGTCAATGAAAATACGCATGCACATACAGCAGGCAGTAAAGAAAGTGAATAGCATGTTGGCCTTCATAACAAGAGGTGTTGTGTATAGGAGCAAAGAGCTCCTTCTGCAGTTCTACAGGGCCCTAGTCAGAACACATCTGGAGTAGTGTGTACAGTTTTGGTCCCATAATTTGTGGAAGGACCTTCTTGCTATTGAGGGAGTGCAGCGTAGGTTTACAAGGTTAATCCCCAGGATGACGGGGCTGTCATATGCTGAGAGAATGGAGTGGCTGTGCTTGTATACTCTGGAGTTAAGAAGGATGAGAGGGGATCGTATTGAAGCATATAAGATTATATCGGGTTCGGACAAGCTAGAGGCAGGAAACATGTTCCCAATGTTGGGGGAGTCCAGAACCAGGGGCCACAGTTTGAGAATAAGGAGCAAGCCATGTAGGAGCAAATAGTGTGTAGTAATGTAGGAGCAAATAGTGGAAATGATGGTTGGTCTCAAATTATAAATTGATGCAAACGGCTCTTGATTCTTCCGAGATGAAATATTTTGAATTTTTTTTTCTGTCCGAAAGCTGTACTTTGCTGTACTGTCTGTGAGATGAGGGAACCATTGAAAATGCCACCAACTTGGATAAAGCATGAAATGGTGCTCATGCCTGTTGCTTTGATTCACAGAAACGTGCACGTGTTTATTGTAGAGGAACTTTACTATCATTAGGAAACAAACAATTAACTCTTCTAAACTTAGTTATAAAAATTGACCTCAATTTAAAGAAATACTTATCATTTAGACTTATTTAGACAATTTTAGTTATGTCTATGGAATATTGCCTGTAAGGTAAAAAAACATCATCGGGTTGATTTTCTGTCCTCTAGGAGAATACAAGCCTTAATAAACAATATCTGTTTAGCAAGCACAAGTGATTTATTCTTCATGGCTCAGTTCAATTATGTTCAGCTTTCTTTCTATTCATGTTTGGATGAACTGTATTTGTAAAACAAAATGTGCAATGAGTAACTATGCATGAGTTGCATTGAATTCTGAATCAAATTTTGTAAATTTCTCTTAAGAAATGTCAATGAATTGTGTGAGATTGTCATGAATTTTGCAAATGGGGGATGGGGGGGAGGGGGGGAATGAGTTGGTCAGTATCATGGGCGAACAGAGCTGTTGAACATCCCGTTACGTTCAGCAATAACCTGTAGGTGAAACAGCCTTGATGAATAGTTTTAGATATATATGATTTTTAGAAAAGATCAGTGTATTAAGATGCTATTCTTTTTCCTCTCATTCTTCAGTTCAAAATTGTAAACCCAAAACTAGTTAATGCAGCTCTCGAATTAAAGTTAGATTCACTTTTGCTTTTCAGTAGCTCATTAAAACCTTGCTCTTTGACCAAGTTTATTGTTTTATTTGGTGCAAAAATGTTTTTGGACTATGTACCTGCATTATGTCATGGGATGAATATATAAAAGCTGTGCATCTGACGATGAGGCAACTGGTAGAATTTGCTGCCCCCAATTGAAGTTGTATTCACAGACAAGAGGTTTCTTCCGCTCAAATCTCCAGACTTGCAAAACTTTAAAGACTGCCAACTTCAATTATAAATGCATTAAGTTCAGCCTTTGAGTTCGACCCCTGATTTGTATGGCAATAGAGAAATTTTTAAGCATCCCATTGCCGTGCTTTTGCACGCTGGATAAAATGGATTGTCCACCATGATTGTTCTGGCAGGTTTTGAACCGTTAAAATGTCCAAAGTGGGTAATGAAATTTATTCGTTTTGGTAGACCAAAATGCTGAGGAGACTCAGCGGGTGAGGCAGCATCCATTGAGCGAATGAATATTTCTGGTCGAGACCCTTCTTCAGACTGATGTGGGGGTGCGGGGGCGGGAAGAAGAAAGGCCAGAGTGAGTCCCACCACAAATTGGAGGAGCAGCACCTCATATTTCGCTTGGGCAGTTTACACCCCAGCGGTATGAACATTGACTTCTCCAATTTCAGGTAGTCCTTGTTTTCTCCCTCCTTCCCCTCCCCAGCTTTCCCACAGCCCACTGTCTCCACCTCTTCCTTTCTTCTTCCCGCCCCCCCCCCCCCCCCCACCCCCACATAAGTCTGAAGAAGAGTCTCGACCTGAAACGCCACCTATTCATTCGCTCCAGAGATGCTGCCTCACACGCTGGGATTCTCCAGCATTTTTGTCTACCAAAGATTTTTCCAGCATCTGCAGTTCTTTCTTAAATATTGGTTTTGGTAATAAAGTCTAGATTTCCCCCTCTCCAATGGATGTGGACCCCATGCTTGTGCACGGGGTGCATTCCCAGAAATGAGCATGCTGGTATAATTCGTACTGAATAATGGCAGCATAGACATCCGTGCCGCTGCGTCGGCACCTGCCCTGGGCCACTCTGCCAACGACATAGTGAGGAAATCAACCCTCGGCTGATCTCCAGGGGCACTGAAAGGGTTACAGTGACCACACCGCCTATACCATACAGTAACCCTTGCATTCCCTCTCTCTCCATTCCTCCACCACCCAAGTCACACCAGCTTTTTGTTCTCATCCAGCAAACGGCTAACAATGGCCTGTTTCCTTTATCATTGTTACTTTTTTGAAAATCTTTCATTCATTTGTTTTGTATCTCTCTACATCATTGTCTATATCTCTCTTCCTTTTCCCGTCACTTTCAGTCTGCAGCAGGGTCTTGACCCGAGACGCCGCCAATCCCTTCTCTCCAGAGATGCTGCCTGTCCCGCTGAGTTACTCCAGATTTTAGTGTCTTATCTCCGGTTTAAACCAATATCTTTAGTTCCTTTCTACACCGTGTGACCATTGGTAAAGATGAACACTAAGTTGAATGCCATCCATTGCTGGTGACTATCAGGGTTATGGGGAGAAGGCAGGAGAATGGGGTTAGGAGGGAGTGATAGATCAGCCATGATTGAATGGAGTGGACTTGATGGGCTGAATGACCTAATTCTGCTCCTGTCACTTACAGCCTTATGAAATCCATGTGATGAGGCACTTCCCAGATCCTGTGGGGGGCTTGCCACCGAACATGGATGTGGTTGTGCACTCCCTCTGTTTGGTTGGCTGCACCGCTCTCGATGTTCACCAGTTAAATGGTCAACAATTAATTAGCCTTGCCATTCAAAGGCACCATTCTTTTGCCCTCTGCCATCAATATCCTCTGAACTAGACTGAGGTTGTGACCACATTTTGTCTCATCTGCAGGGCTCAAATCAGGAGTACGATGGAATAGTGTCCACATGAAGCAAGCCGCACAAGTAACTGTGGTAAAGCAATTGATTGAAAGATACAGCAGAGAAACAGGCCCTTCAGCCCACTATTGGTCACCTGTTCACACTAGTTCTATGTTGTTCCACTTTTGCGTCCATTTGCTGCACATTGGGGTAATTTACAGAGGCAATTAACATACAAACTTGCACGTGTTTGGGGTGTGGGAGGCAACCCAATCGGTCACAGGGAGAACGTTTAAACTCCACACTGACGGCACCCAACATCAGGATCTCTGCCTGTGTGAGGCAGCAACTCTACCGGCTGCTCCACTGTGTTGCCTGTCATTGCTGGACAGGTGACATCTGTGCAGCCAACGTTATGGGTAGTGGGTGGGGGCAGAACAGCATCCATTGCATCAACAGGAGGTGGTGATGTGGGCTGCAGTTGGTCTGTCGCTGCCGGACCGTGACAATAGCCCTGAGCCCTACATGTGTGTGTAAAGGTGCACTGTGCTCTTTGTCGCAGTCCACCAATAACTTTTGCTCGGTACTCTGGTGGCTCATAAGATTATTAAGGATTTGGACACGCTAGAGGCGGGAAACATGTTCCCGATGTTGGGGGAGTCCAGAACCAGGGGTTACAGTTTAAGAATAAGAGGTACACCATTTAGAATGGAAATGAGGAAACACTTTTTCTCACAGAGAGTTGTGAGTCTGTGGAATTCTCTCCCTCAGAGGGCGGTGGAGGCCGGTTCTCTGGATACTTTCAAAAGAGACCTAGATAGGGCTCTTAAAGATAGCGGAGTCAGGCGATATGGGGAGCAGGCAGGAATGGGGTACTGATTGGGGATGATCACCTTGAATGGCGGTGCTGGCTCGAAGGGCTGAGTGGCCTACTCCTGCACCTATTGTCTAATAACTTCTGCTCAGTACCCTACTGGCTCATAGCGTGCTGAGATGCAAGACCGATAATCGTTTCATCGTTTGGAAGAAGTTTGCACTCGGTTCATCCAATAACTAACCTGCAGCGTGGAAACAGGCCCTTCAGCCCAACCTGCCCACACGGAACAACATGCCCCACCCACACTAGTCCCACCTGCCTGCGTTTGGCCCCTCTAAACCTGTCCTAGCCATGTACCGGTCTAAATGTTTCTTAAATATTGTGATTGTACCTGCAGACTTCAGGACTTTGGGCCACATTGGTTAATATGTGTAAGTTGGGCCGAAGGGTCTGTTTGCACTGTATGACTATGGGTCTATAACTAACCTGTGGGTGTACAAACTTAAGGACCAAGTATATCATGGTGAACCACACCTCTGGGGATAATGTGGAATACCAGTGTTATCACATGTCATTGAATAGCGATGACTACTTAAGGGGTTGGACAGGCTAGATGCAGGAAGATTGTTCCCGATGTTGGGGAGTCCAGGACAAGGGGTCACAGCTTATGGATAAGGGGGAAATCCTTTAAGACCGAGATGAGAAATACTTTTTTCACACAGAGAGTGGTGGGTCTCTGGAACTCTGCATCAGAGGGTACTTGAGGCCAGTTCATTGGCTTTATTTAAGAGGGAGTTAGATGTGGCCCTTGTGGCGAAGGGGATCAGAGTGTATGGAGAGAAGGCAGGTACGGGATACTGAGTTGGATGATCAGCCATGATCATATTGAATGGCGGTGCAGGCTCGAAGGGCCGAATGGCCTACTCCTGCACCTAATTTCTATGTTTCTATATTTCTATGTTTCTATGTAGAATGGAGACGAGGAATCACTTCTTCACACAGAGAGTTATGAATTCTGTCGAATTCTCTGCCTCAGAACGCTGGATGCTCTGGATACTTTCAAGGGAGAGCTGGATAGGGCTCTTAAAGATAGCGTAACCAGGGGATATGAGGAGAAGGCAAGAACTGGGTACTGATTGAGGATGATCAGCCATGATCACATTGAATGGCAGTGCTGGCTCGAAGGGCCAAATATCCTATTCCCGCACCTATTGTCTATTGGCTCATCAGCGGATTGCGACAAGGTTCTCTTCCTGGGAACTCTTTGTAACCGGAACGGTGTGCAAATGGGAAATGCCAAGGTAAGGACCGATTTCCCACTTGGTAGAAGATGCCTCCAGTCCTATAGCAGCCGCCAAATCCATCCGCTGGACTCCCAAACAATCCATTGGATGGATGGGCCGTACATAAAGAGGGTGACCGTGCAGTGGGAAGGATCTGCATCTAAATGTAGAGCAGACAAAATGTATAGGAAAAAACAGCAGGTGCTGATTTACGCTAATGATGGACTCAAAATGCTGGAGTAACTTAGCGGGACAGGCGGTATCTCTGGATAGAAGGAATGGGTGATGTTTGGGGCCTATCTTCAGTGTAAACCAGCATCTGCAGTCCTTGTATCGCCCTCGCTATCTCTCGTTTACCTCACCCCGACTCTCAGTCTGAAGAAGGGCCTTGACCCGTAACGTCACCTTCTCCAGCATTTTGTGACTATCTTAAATGTAGAGCAAGATGGGGACAAATGGCCTGGAAGAGAGACCAGAAGAAGATGCAATGTCCAATTCCCATCTACAGAGGATCAGTTCTTCTCATTATGGTGGTGTTTAGTTTGTGCCCAGTCTGTATTGGAGAACTTTATGTGTAGGCTTATTATTGTCACGTGTACTGAGATAAAGTGAAAAGCTTTGTTTTGAAAGGTTTCAAAGGTCTTTTATTGTCACCTGTACCAATTAAGGTACAGTGATATTCGAATTACCAATCTGCCGTACACAAAAAGTAACAAGACACACAACTACATAAAAGTTAACATAAACATCCACCACAGCGGATTCCTCACTGTGATGGAAGGCTATAAAGTCTGACCTTCTTCCCTTATTTTTCTCCTGCAGTCGGGGCAGTTGAACCATGTGTCGGGCAATCGGAGCTGCCGCAGCCGGCGGTCGAAGCCCTCGCTTCGGGGCGCTCCAAGCTCCCGTGTCGGGGTGATCCAAGCTCCCGTGTCGGGGCGATCCAAGCTCCCGCAGCCTGCGGTCGAAGTATGGTGAAGCATCTCAGGCTGTGCGTAGAATAACACATAAGAGATTAGTCCCACATAAGAGATTAGTATATAAACTTAAAGCATACGGCATTGGGGGTTCAGTATTGATGTGGCTAGAGAACTGGCTGGCAAACAGGAAGCAAAGAGTAGGAGTAAACGGGTCATTTTCACAATGGCAGGCAGTGATTAGTGGGGTACCGCAAGGCTCAGTGCTGGGACCCCAGCTATTTACAATATACATTAATGATCTGGATGAGGGAATTGAAGGCAATATCTCCAAGTTTGCGGATGACACTAAGCTAGGGGGCAGTGTTAGCTGTGAGGAGGATGCTAGGAGACTGCAAGGTGACTTGGATAGGCTGGGTGAGTGGGCAAATGTTTGGCAGATGCAGTATAATGTGGATAAATGTGAAGTTATCCACTTTGGTGGCAAAAATAGGAAAACAGACTATAATCTAAATGGAGGCCGATTAGGAAAAGGGGAGATGCAGCGCGACCTGGGTGTCATGATACACAAGTCATTGAAAGTAGGCATGCAGGTGCAGCAGGCAGTGAAGAAAGCAAATGGTATGTTAGCTTTCATAGCAAAAGGATTTGAGTATAGGAGCAGGGAGGTTCTACTTTAGTTATATAGGGTCTTGGTGAGACCACACCTGGAGTATTGTGTACAGTTCTGGTCTCCAAATCTGAGGAAGGACATTATTGCCATAGAGGGAGTGCAGAGAAGGTTCACCAGTCTGATTCCTTTGATGTCAGGACTGTCTTATGAACAAAGACTGCATAGACTTGGTTTATACTCTCTAGAATTTAGGAGATTGAGAGGCGATCTTATAGAAACTTACAAAATTCTTAAGGGGTTGGACAGGCTAGATGCAGGAAGATTGTTCCCGATGTTGAGGAGGTCCAGGACAAGGGGTCACAGCTTAAGGATAAGGGGGAAATCCTTTAGGACCGAGATGAGAAGGAATTTTTTCACACAGAGAGTGGTGGGTCTCTGGAACTCTCTGCCACAGAGGGTAGTTGAGGCCGGTTCATTGGCTATATTTAAGAGGGAGTTAGATGTGGCTCTTGTGGCTAAGGGGATCAGAGGGTATGGAGAGAAGGCAGGTACGGGATACTGAGTTGGATGATCAATCATGATCATATTGAATGGCGGTGCAGGCTCGAAGGGCCGAATGGCCTACTCCTGCACCTAATTTCTATGTTTCTAATAAAATAACACTGCATCTGGTCAACCCAGAGAACATGGTCCCTCATTGATGTGTGGGAAGGAGCAGAACTGCAGATGCTGGTTTGAACCAAAGATAGACACAAAATCTGGAATATCTCAGTGGGTCAGGCAGCATCTGTGGAGAAAAGGAATGGGTGATGTCTAGGTTCAAGACCCTTCTTCAGACAGAGTCAGGGGTGAGGAAAGCGAGAGATATGGAAGACATTTGAAAGCAGACGATGATCAAGGAATAGAGCCGAGGGATCTAGAAGTGCAAGCACGAGTTGGGCCGAAGGGCCTCTTTCCAACACTGTATCAATCTATGAATCTATGGCAAAGTGCTGGAGTAACTCAGCATGTCAGGCAGCATCTGTGGAGAAGATAGACACAAAGCGCTGGAGTACCTCAGCGGGACAGACAGCATCTCTGGAGAGAAGGAATTGGGGAGAAGATGACAACTAGGCATACAATCAGTAAAATTAATCAGGACAGTGTAATCAAACCCGAAACGTCACCTGCCCCTTTCGCCAGGGATGCTGTTAGTCCCACTAGTTCCTCCAGCCTTTTGTCTATCTTCGGTTTTTCATTGATCTTTGACATGGCCCTCCATGGTGTGTAGAGCCTTTTGGTGTACAGGCCTTGTTTTCTCAGGACCGTATGATGGTGGGGAGGTCAGTAGCCGTGATGGACCAGGCAGTGTCTACCACCTTTTATAATCTCCTTCTTACCTGGGCTTTCGAGTTGCCGAACCTGGCCGTGATGAAGCCAGTAAAAGATGCTGCCAAGTACAGGTCCACCACCGATTTTCTGGCACCCTTGGATCCAGAGCCTTTCTGGATTATCCTTTTTGCCGGACAAAAAGAGGTCATGGTCTCGAGGGGAGTTCAATGGTACTGGAACGGTCCATATCGGCCACCGGTGGGCTGAGATATCGGCCCACAAAGTTGACCGTGGAAGTTGGCAATTGGAACGGATCTGCCGGCTCTGGCCACAGAGGGCAAATTCATCCCATCGATTGGCACAGATGGCCCGATGAGGTTAGGATCAGCCGCCTCACCCGGCCTGGGTACCACATTTTCGGGGGGAGTTCCGGGAACATTTCAAGAGCACTCTCGTTAGTTTGTCCGGACCACCAGTTGCCGCAGAATCGGTGGTGGGCCTGTACATTGTGTTTGTTTGTGTATGTGCACTGCTTGATGTTAGTGTTTGAGGTACTTTTCCTGGGGTTGGGATGAATAGCCACTCATGGATTCAGTCGACACTGGATAACTATCTCTCCTGCAGAGTCACACAACATGCAAGCAAGTCATTCGGCCCAACTTCCTCAAACCAACCAACATGTCCCATCTACACTTGTCCCACCTGCCTGTGTTTGGCCCATAACCTTCCTAAACCGTTCCTATCCATGTACCTGTCCATTATGCTTCACATATGAACCCTGTTAGAGGAAAGATGTCGTCAATCTGGAGGAGAGGGTGCAGAGAAGATTTACGAGATGTTGCCAGGACTCGAGGGCCTGACCAATACTCTCTGTATCCAGGACATCACTACAATCCCATTTACTTGTCCATCATATGTTAACACCTCAGGTAACATTGACCCCTCGCTCATACGTTACAGGAGCAGAATTAGGCCATTTGGCCCATCAAGTCTACTCCACCATTCAATTATGGCTGATCTATCTTTCCCTCTCAACCCCATTCTCCTGCCTTCTCCACATAACCCCTGACACTCATTCAAATCAAGAATCTATCCTTAAAAATATCCAATTACTTGGCCTCCACAGCCGCCTATGACAATGAATTTCAGATTCACCTCCCTATGGCAAAGGACAATCGTCATCTCCTTCTTAAAGGAATGTCCTTTAATACTGAGGCTCTGGTCCTGGACCAGGGATTGGCAACTTTTTTCAACCCATTTACCGTGGCAACGTTAATAACACATTACAATATTATTTCACTTATTTATGAACAACTATTGATCAACATACCGGTATACCAGAACCAAACACAGTCAGTCAATGAGAAAAAGTATGTACAAATCCAGAATCAATAAATTTGACCCCTGGGTAGGTAACAGTTACCCTCTGGGGGCAAATTTACCCCAGGTTGGGAAGCCTTGTCCGAGACTCTCCCATGAGTGGAAATACCCTCTGCACATCCACACTGTCCAAACCTTTCACTATTCGGTGCATTTGAATGAACTCCAGCGAGTACAGGCCCACTGCCATCATAAACGATCATCATAGGTTAACCCACTCATTCCTGAGATAATTCTCGTAAACCTCCTCTGGACCCTCTCCATAGCCAGCACATCGTTCCTCAGATATGGTGCACAAAATTGCTCACAATACTCCAAATGTGGCCTGAGCAGAGCCTTATAGAACCTCAGCATTACATCCCTGTTTTTGTATTCTAGCCCACTTGAAATAAATGCTAGCATTGCGTTTGCCTTTATCACTGATTTGTCTTCCTTTTTGGGAATCTTGCACCAGAACTCCCAAGTCCCTTTCCACCTCCGATTTCTGGATTCTCACCCCATTTAGAAATTAGTCTACGCCTTTTTTCCCCCATTCATCTTTCTCTCAAACTCTGTTTTATACCATCCATGGAACTCCAGTTTTTAAACATCTGTTCATTATTCATTTTGCCATAATTTGTTTCTGGCATCCTTATCCATCTCAATTAGCTCCCATCCCCCACATATGCTGAATCCTCCTTAGATAAGTTTTAGCTACAGCATGCAAACAGGCCATTCGGCCCACCGAGTCCACACTGACCAACGATCACCCGCACGCTAGTTCTATGTTATTCTATACGCTCGGGGACAATTCAAAGAAGCCAATTAGCATCAGAGCTGCTGCCTCACAGTGCCAGAGACCTGGGTCAATTTAGTTTATTGTCACATGTACCGCGGTACAGAGAAAAGCTTTTTGTTGCGTGCTATCCAGTCAGTGGAAAGACAATACATGATTACAGTCGAGCCATTTACAGTGTACAGGGATAAGGGAATAATGTTTAGTGCAAGATGAACCCAGTAAAGGCCGATCAAGGATAGACCAAGGGCCAGCAATGAGGTAGATAGTAGTTCAGCACTGCTCTCTGGTTGGGGTTGGATAGTACAGTTGCCTGATAACTGCTGGGAAGAAACTGTCCCTGAATCTGTACGTTTTCACACTTCTGATGGGAGAGGGGAAAAGAGGGAGTGGCCACAGTGTGACTCGTCCTTGATTTTGCTGCTGGCCTTGGCGAGGCTGGGAATGAGTTTGATGCTGAACTCGAGGCTGTGTGTGTGTGAGGGGGGGACAGAGGGGGAGGTGACGGTGACGGCGCTGTCGCTCCTCCTTGTTCTTCATCCAATGGGGGGAGGGAGCGTGACAGGGACCGACGGTGACTGACGTCTGTCGCCTCCAATCAGGCAGCAGAGGGCGGTGACGAGCGTCCTCGTCACCTAATCACGGGGCGAACCAGGCGGGATTGACGTAATTCTTATCCAATCATGGTGCGCTGGGGGCGCGTGACTGACGTCCGTTGTCTCCAATCAGGGGGCGGCCGGAAGTGGATGGGGCGGGACGTGCCCGTATTTGGGAGGCGGCCGGAAGTGGAGGGAGCGGAGGAACAACAATGGCGGAGAAGACGTTGGAGCCGCTGACGGAGCCGCTCAGTTCACAGGCGGCCGCCTCCACCCGGTGAGTGTAGAGCGAGAGGGCGAGCCCAACCCGCAGAGGAGCCGCCGCCGCCGCCGCCGCCGCCGCCGCCGCCGCCGCCCCTCCTCCTCCTCCTCCATCTTCTTCTCCTCCTTCGTCGCAACCGCCGTTGCCGCCGCCATCTTGGTTACTAGGTCCCTGCGTCGTGACGTCCTCGCGTGGTCCTCCGCCCATTGGTTGCCGGCGACCTCCGCCCATTGGTTGCCCGCTCCGATTGGCCGCGCAGCGCCCGCCAGTGACGACACGCGAAAGGGCTCCGCCTGCTCCTCGCAATGCCCCCTGGGAATTGTAGTCTAGGTAAGTTGATCATTGAACAAATCTCCAGACGCACGAGTGGTGTATGGAAAAGTAAGTTTTCTGACATTATGCTATTGAGATGTATATTTTGGCAAATAATTAAACGTCTTGACAGCTCAAACATCCACTCCCTTTCAATAGGATATTGTCAATTTGCTGAGGTTGATTATATCCAATTTTTTTTTGTTAATTTTTTTAAATTAGAAGTAACTACATAATAAAAAGCAATTTGTTCGTTGTAGACATAATAAAAAGCATTTTGTTCCTTGTAGACATACATTATCAATATTATTTATATTAACAATTACATAGTAATTGTACTATATATTTTTTCCAATTTTTATAACGATAGAAATTAATAGAGAGAGAGAAAACAAAAAAGAGGAGGAAAAGTTGAGAAAGAATGGAGTGTCAAATAGATTATGCGTCGTTGGAGATATATCCGCGTTTTATGAAATGTAATTCTTCATCTATTCTTTGATTCAGGTTTCAGTCGGGTTCTCGTGCCGTATCAGTTTGCCCCTTCAAATATTCAATAAATGGGCACCATATCATTTTAAATAGTTCTTGTTCGTCCATTAAGACAAATCTTAATCTTTCCAAATATAGGGTCTCCAACATTTCCATAGTCCACATTTTAATTGTGGGGGTTATAGGGCCTTTCCAAAATTTTAATGTTAATTTTTTTCCCAATTATTAAACTATAATCAATAAAGGTTCTTTGATTCGATGTAATGATTATATCCAATTAACAGCTACCAATTATGCCATTCCTTGGCTTGCAACTGAATAAAATGCAAATCAAAACCTATGTATGGTTTGCGATTTCTATAATGATAAATTTTGCTTCCGAAGCGTATTATTTTTGTATGTAAAAACCCACTTGAGCACCATGGGCGGTTTTAACATTTTACAGCCAGATTTATCACTTCAGAAACTTTTTAGATACCCAAGGAATCAAGAAAAACACAAACAATGCCTTACTGTTGATGAAATGCAGTGAGCAATCGCGATAGTTCCCAATATTTTCAAACTCGATATTTGAACGGCCAATGTCCGCCAAGCACTTTAGCTGTTGTTGTCCCTTCAGCTGTCGCTTCTCTCTACTGTCATTTCTCCTCACTTTTAGAATTCTGAAGCAGGAATAAATGTCTCTCACGCATACCCCGATTTTCATAATTATTTACAGCGCACAATTTGACAATTTCGGCGTTTTTTAACGGGCCCACTAGACTGGAAACAATGTTAAGTTCTTACCTGCAGTTCATCGCGTGTACTCCAGTTGGCGTTGCATGGCAACAGTACGAGTCATGGGTCGTGACCTCGACTGCCGTGTAACCTCCCTATAATGGCCAACATGCCATTTGCTTTCTTCACTGCCTGCTGTACCTGCATGCTTACTTTAATTGACTGATGAACAAGGACCCCCCAGATCCCGTTGTACTTCCCCTTTTCCCAATTTGACACAATTTAGATAATAATCTGCCTTCCTGTTTTTGACACCAAAGTGGATAACCTCACATTTATCCCCATTAAACTGCATATGCCATGCGTCTGCCCACTCACCCAATCTGTCCAAGTGACCCTGCATTCTCACAGCATTCTCCTCATAGTTCACACTACACCCAGCTTTGTGTCATCTGCAAATTTGCTAATGTTACTTTGAATCCCTTCAGCTAAATCATTGATGTATATTGTAAACAGCTGCGGTCCCAGCACCGAGACTTGTGGAACCCCACTAGTCACTGCCTGCCATTCTGAAAGGGACCCGTTAATCTCTGGTCTATGTTTCATATCTGCCACTCAATTTTCTATCCATGTCAATGTATATTGTAAATAGCTAGCATTAGGTCCATCAGGAAGGGTGAGATACATCAGGAGATGGTTGGAGCAGGTACCTCAAGAGCAAGGATGGATCCTCATTTCTCTCTCTGTCTCTCTCTCTGTCCCTCTCTCCCTCCCTCTTTGTCTTTGTCTGTCTCTGTCTTTCTCTCTCTCTCCCTATCTCTCTCTCTCTCTCTCTCTCTCTCTCCCTATCTCTCTCTCTCTCCCTATCTCTCTCTCTCTCTGTCTCTCTTTCTCTCTCTCTGTCTCTCTCTCTGTCTCTCTCTCTGTCTCTCTGTCTCTCTCTCTCTCTCTCTCTCTCTCTCTCTCTCTCTCTCTCTCTCTCTCTCTCTCTCTGCTTCATCATTACATTTTCTTTTAAAATCTTTTAATTAGTTTTTTTTCAAAAGCAAAAACATTAATGGCAAATAACCTGCCATTACACTTGCCATACAATGCCAAGCACTGCCATAAGCTCAGGATTGAGGAGCACTTCAACAACAACTCCGACCCCCGACGCATGTGGCAAGGCATCCAGGCCATCACGGACTATAGACCCGCCAACACCACCCCCACATCCAGCGACACCTCCTTCCTTGAGGAGCTCAATCACTTCTATGGCCGCTTCGACAGGGACAATCTAAAGACAGCCATCAAGGCTGTGCTACCTGCCGATCACCAACCCCTCACACTCACCCCCTACGACGTATACGTGCCACTGAGTAGGACTAATGCACGTAAAGCTGCTGGCCCTGACGGCATCCCCGGGCGCGTGCTCAGGGTCTGTGCGGCGCAGCTGGCAGACGTCTGGACTGATATCTTCAACCAGTCACTTGCCCAGGCAGTTGTCCCCAAGGGCCTTAAAACCACCTCCATCGTGCCAGTGCCAAAACACTCCACTGCGGCAAGCCTCAACGACTTCCGCCCAGTTGCACTTACCCCCATCATCACCAAGTGCTTCGAGAGGCTGGTCCTGGCACACCTCAAAAGCTGCCTATCCCCCACACTGGATCCCTATCAGTTTGCCTACCGCAAGAACAGGAGTACGGAGGATGCCATCTCAATGGCACTTCACTCCGCCCTCTCCCACCTCGACAACAGAGACACTTTCGTAAGAATGCTGTTCATCGATTACAGCTCAGCATTCAACACCATTATACCATCAAAATTGATCACCAAACTCGGTAACCTGTGCATCGCTCCTTCCCTCTGCAACTGGATACTGGACTTTCTAACCAACAAACCCCAGTCTGTTAGGTTAGACAAGCACACCTCTTCAACCCTCACCCTGAACACCGGCGTTCCACAGGGCTGTGTGCTGATCCCCCTCCTCTACTCCCTCTTCACCTATGACTGCACACCTGTAACACCGTCATCAAGTATGCAGATGATACAACGGTGATTGGCCTCATCAGCAACAACGATGAGTCGGCCTACAGGGAGGAGGTCCAGCACTTAGCAGCATGGTGCGCTGACAACAACCTGGCCCTTAACTACAAGAAGACCAAGGAGCTCATTGTAGACTTCAGGAAGTCCAGGGGCGGCACGCACACCCCCATCCACATTAACGGTACGGAGGTGGAACGTGTTTCTAGCTTCAGGTTCCTGGGAGTCAACCTCTCCGACGACCTCTCTTGGACCCACAATACCTCAACTCTGATCAAGAAGGCTCACCAGCGTCTCTTCTTCCTGAGGAGCCTGAAGAAGGTCCATCTGTCTCCTCAGATCCTGGTGAACTTCTACCGCTGCACCATCGAGAGCATCCTTACCAACTGCATCACAGTTTGGTATGGCAACTGCTCTGTCTCCGACCGGAAGGCATTGCAGAGGGTGGTGAAAATTGCCCAACGCATCACCGGTTCCTCGCTCCCCTCCATTGAGTCTGTCCAAAGTAAGCATTGTCTGCGGAGGGCGCTCAGCATCGCCAAGGACCTCTCTCACCCCAACCATGGACTGTTTACCCTCCTACCATCCGGGAGGCGCTACAGGTCTCTCCGTTGCCGAACCAGCAGGTCCAGGAACAGCTTCTTTCCGGCGGCTGTCACGCTACTCAACAACGTACCTCGGTGACTGCCAATCACCACCCCCCCCCCCCGGACACTTATTATTATTTATTCAAATCATTTGCTGTGTCGCTCTTCCAGGGAGATGCTAAATGCATTTCGTTGTCTCTGTACTGTACACTGACAATGACAATTAAAATTGAATCTGAATCTGAATCTGAACCTATATATGAGTCCAGTGTCAAAATACGCATTGAATATAGACCTCTCGTTCTCTATGTAAATATAGTTAAGTGTTTATCAGAGAACTTATATCTATAAAAACGAAAAGATAAAAAGAAAAAAAAAAGAGAAAAAACAAAAAACAAAACCCCCCAATAAAGAGAAAAAGAAGAAAAAAAGCAAAACAGAATCTGGGCTGCAAAGAGTTTCAACAATTTAAGTCCCTGTTTGTCGTCAAGTCCGTTCCACTGTGCACCATATAACCATATAACATATAATAATTACAGCACGGAAACAGGCCCTCTCGGCCCTTCCAGTCCGTGCCGACCATTTATTTTCCCCAAGTCCCATCTACCTGCACTCAGAGCAGGCCCTCCATTCCCTTCCCGTCCATATACCTATCCACTTTAGTTTTAAGCTCATTCCACACAGCCACCACTCTCTGAGTAAAGAAATTCCCTCTCATGTTACCCCTAAACTTCTGTCCCTTAATTCACATGTCAGGCCCTCTTGCTTGAATCTCCCAACCCTCAATGGGAAAAGCTTATCCACGTCAACTCTGTCTATCCCTTTCATCATTTCAAAGACCTCAATCAAGTCTCCCCTTAACCTTCTGCTCTCCAAAGAATAAAGACCTAACTTGTTCAACCTTTCTCTGTAACTTAGTTGCTGGAACCCAGGCAACATTCTAGTAAATCTCCTCTGTACTCTCTCTATTTTGTTGACATCTTTCCCATAATTTGGCGAACAAAATTGTACACCATACTCCAGAATTGGCCTCACCAATGCCTTGTACAATTTTAACATTACTTCCCTACTCCTGTATTCAATGTTCTGATTTATAAAGGCCAGCACACCAAAACCTTTCTTTACCACCCTATCTACATGTAATTCCACCTTCAGGGAATTATGCACAGTTATTCCTAGATCCCTCTGTTCCACAGCATTCCTCAATTCCCTACCAATTACCATGTACATCCAATTTTGATTTGTCCTGCCAAGATGTCGCACTTCACACTTATCAGCATTAAACTCCATCTGCCATCTTTCAGCCCACTTTTCCAAATGGCCCAAATCTCTCTGTAGACTTTGAAAATCGACTTCATTATCCACAACACCACCTATCTTAGTATCATCTGCATACTTACTTATCCAATTTTCCACCCCATCATCCAGATCATTGATGTACATGACAAACAACAGTGAACCCAACACAGATCCCTGAGGTACCCCACTGGTCACCGGCTTCCAACCTGACAAAGAGCCATCCACCATTACTCTCTGACATCTCCTATTTAGCCACTGTTGAATCCATCTTGCTACTCCGCCATTAACACCCAAAGATTGAACCTTCTTAACCAACCTTCCATGGGGAACCTTGTCAAAGGCCTTACGGAAATCCATATAGACATCACCTACTGCTTTACCCTCATCAATTTCTCTAGTAACCAGTAAAAAAAATATTATAACAGTTGGAGAGGGGACAGTTTGTGTTAAATGAAAATGTTGAATAAATCTTCCCCAAGTCCTAACAAATGTAACAAGTCCTAACACTCTCTCTGTCTCTCGCTCTGTCTCTCTCTCTCTGTCTCACTCTCTCTCACTCTCTCTCACAGGTAGCTACATCACTAATATCGGAGTGGATTTCAAGATTCAGACGGTCGATGTTCATGGGGAGAAGGTGAAGCTGCAGATCTGGGAAACCGCTGGGCAAGAACGATTCTGTACAATCACGTCTACGTAAGTTCAATCCCACTCTCCCCCACCTCTCCCACCCTTCCCGCTCCCCCTATCCCCCCTCCCGTCAAGTCAAGTCAACATTATTTGTCACATACACATTCAAGATGTACAGTGAAATGAAAGTGGCAATGCCTGCAGGATTCTCCTCCTTTCCCACCTCCCTCTCTCCCCCCTCTCTCTCCCCCCTCTCTCTCCCCCCTCTCTCTCCCCCCTCTCTCTCCCCGCCTCTCTCCCCCCCCCTCTCTTCCCCCCCTCTCTCTCCCCCTCTCTCTCTCCCCCATCTCTTTCTCCCCCCTCACTCTCCCTCTGAATCTCCCCACCTCCTTTTCCCTCTGCCCCCCTCCCTATACCCCTCTTCCCCTCTCTCTCCCTCCCCCCTCTCCCTCTCCTGACTCTCCCTCATAGGTGCAGTATAATGTGGATAAATGTGAGGTTATCTACTTTGGTGGCAAAAATAGGAAAGCAGACTATTATCTAAATGGTGGCCGATTAGGAAAAGGGGAGATGCAGCGTGACCTGGGTGTCATGGTACACCAGTCATTGAAAGTAGGCATGTAGGTGCAGCAGACAGTGAAGAAAGCGAATGGTATGTTAGCTTTCATAGCAAAAGGATTTGAGTATAGGAGCAGGGAGGTTCTGCTAGGGTCTTGGTGAGACCACACCTGGAGTATTGCGTGCAGTTCTGGTCTCCAAATCTGAGGAAGGACATTATTGCCATAGAGGGAGTGCAGAGAAGGTTCACCAGACTGATTCCTGGGATGTCAGGACTGTCTTATGAACAAAGGCTGCATAGACTCGGTTTATACTCTCTAGAATTCAGGAGATTGAGAGGGGATCTTATAGAAACTTACAAAATTCTTAAGGGGTTGGACAGGCTAGATGCAGGAAGATTGTTCCCGATGTTGGGAAGGTCCAGGACAAGGGGTCACAGCTTAAGGATAAGGGGGAAATGCTTTAGGACTGAGATGAGAAGGACTTTTTTCACACAGAGAGTGGTGGGTCTCTGGAACTCTCTGCGACAGAGGGTAGTTGAGGCCAGTTCATTGGCTATATTTAAGAGGGAGTTAGATGTGGCCCTTGTGGCTAAGGGGATCAGAGGGTATGGAGAGAAGGCAGGTACAGGATACTGAGTTGGATGATCAGCCATGATCATATTGAATGGCGGTGCAGGCTCGAAGGGCCGAATGGCCTACTCCCGCACCTAATTTCTATGTTTCTATGTAAGTTCATGTGATAGGAACAGAATTAGGCCATTCGGCCCATCAAGTCTACATCATTCAAGAATGGCTGATCTACCTCTCCCTCCTAACCTAATTCTCCTGCCTTCTCCCCATACCCCTGACACCCGTACTGATCAACAATCGATCTATCTCTGCCTTAAAAATGCCCACTGACTTGTGGTCTGTGGCAATGAATCCCACAGATTCACCACCCTCTGGCTAAAGAAATTCCTCCTCATTTCTTTCCTAAAGGAACGTCCTTTAATTCTGAGGCTGTGTCCTCTGGTCCTAGACTCTCCCTCTAGTGGAAACATTCTCTCCACTTCCGCTCTATCTGGGCCTTTGACTGTTTGCTAAGGTTTCCATGAGCTCCCCCTCCCCCTCCCCTCGTTGTTCTAAACCCCAGCGAGTACAGGCCTAGTGCCACAAACGCTCATCGTACATTAACCCACACACTCCTGGGATCTGTTGGCGTGAACCTCCTCTGGACCCTCTCCAGAGCTGGCTCATCCTTCCTCAGATATGGGGCCCAAAATTGCTCAATGTTACGCAAAATGCGACCGGACCAGCACCTTATAGAGCCTCAACATTACATCCCTGTTTTTGTAAACAAGTAACAATAGCAAATTAGCAGATGACACAAAGCTGGGTGACAGTGTGAATTGTGAGGAGGATGCTATGAGAATGCAGGGTGACTTGGACAGGTTGGGTGAATGAGCAGATGCATGACAGATGCAGTTTAATATGGATTTTACTTCGGAGTCACGTGAGTGACTACGTGAAGACCCCGCCAGCACGCATGCGCGACATATCGTCGTTCGCATGCGGAAGCGACAGTCGGGAGGAGCGGGGCTCCTCCAGCGATGGAACGGTAAGACTCACCAGAGTGGTGAGCGCGGCGAGAGTAACGGCAAGAGCTGCTGCTATAGAGCGCAGCCAGCAGCGTGCCGTTTGTTCTCCGAGCTGCAGGTGCTACCTGCAGCTCCCGAATTCAGCCCGGGAGGACTGCTGGTTCGCCACGGACAGGCGGTAAATCCACCCGACTTTATCCCCGAGCTGCAGGTGCTACCTGCAGCTCCCGACTTCCGCCCGGGAGGGCGGTTGGTTCGCCACGGACAGGCGGTAAATCCACCGGGACTGGTTCGCCACGGACAGGCGGTAAATCCACCCGGAAGCCGATCGGGACCGTCGACTCAGCTGGGTCCAGTCCCGAGGACACCCCGTTCGCTGCAGCAACGGAGGTCGTCTTACCCGCATGGGGCGGATGGTGGAGCAATTGCTCCAGCGTGACCTGCTTTTGCAGGGGCAGGGTCACAGTGGGCCTCTTCGCAGGCCCACGGCAGGATCCTATTATGGACTGCCTAAATGTCTCACCCTCTTCGGAGGGGAGCATTGGGGGTCAGAACTGGGCTGACCCGAAGAGGGGGAGTTGGCTGAACAAACCAACAGTGTCAGGGGTGCAGTGAAGAGTTCTGGATATGGTAAGTAACATGCAGTTCCTTCTAAAAAGGTTACCTATCCACGCTAAGCTGGCAGCTAGTTTAATTATATGACTACAAACCAGCTTCAGGAGCAGCCATCTATGCTATAGCTGATAAGTACTTTGCTCCTGATAATTGTACTCGCTATTGTTCCCGCGGTAAATACCTTATTTGGGGGATCATGAGCCCTACGATTAGAGGGCAAGGAGTCAAACTTCAGAGG
The DNA here is from genome assembly GCA_963514005.1 of Raja brachyura. Next base: position 4,117,373 of record OY740828.1, on the reverse strand, counting down.
ATCCTGAAGCTTTTTGACCGCCGGTATTTCGGCAGTGCCAGTACTGCGGTGGGTATAGAGCTACCGGTAGGGAAAGGATGCTCTGGCCTTACTGTGAACACAGTTTGAAAATAACTACAGGAAGAGCAATTCACCCCAAATTGCGGGGTTATGCAAACCAGGTACGCTCAACCACCATATCTGCTGTGCGGAGCTCCCCAAACAGGTGAAAGACCTGGACAAAGAGCCCATAGGGCTGATAAGGTACCCAGTACCTCCAAGCGCACTGCCAACAGCTACAGCACCCCTACACACCCAAAGCTCGAAGGCCGGCCCACCTGCACAACAGCCTTTTTAGGCCATGGCCCAGCCCGGCCTTCTTGGAAAATGCGCCACCCCTACAACGCATCAACTCAAACAGAACAAATAACGGTGGTATTGGACCACTACGCCGGCAATACCTTGGAGGTAGGTGGGTCTGCCTCCCCCAGGAACATCCTATGTCTAAAATTCATCTTATGGGGGAGACCGGTTGCACTTTTACCTCTGATCCTTACATATTCGGAAGTATTCAGGGCTATAAAATTAATTCATTCACGAACTCCCTGCCCCGGTCCAGCATTCGCCTAGCCGAAAGTTATACTTTCACAAAGAAAGAACGGCGGGCCATGCTGAACTATTAAGAGGGGTTATTGAGAGAATCACAGGAGTTCGTATCTAATATATTTACCAAAAATAAAAGAGGGCGGATGCCGCATAATCATAGACCTGACCGAACTGAATACTTCTGTTCAGTATGTTCATTTCAAAATGGACACAGTAGCCAGCTTATAGCTATGGGTACTACATGGCATGCATTAACCTCAAGATGCATACTATTCAGTACTAATACACAAGGATCATAGGGAATACCTTAAATTTATCTGGATGGGACAATTATGGCAATATATAGCCTTACCCAATGGGTTATCATCAGCACCCAGGCTGTTCAACAAATTATTGGAACCAGCTTTGGCCTATTTAAGGAAACAAAATCATACTGTTATGGCCTATCTTGATGATATCCTCATTGTCGGGGATAATTGGAAACGGCTACATTGGCAGTTTCTAGCCATAAAACATCTCTTTCAAAAGCTGGGGTTCATCATACATCCAGATAAATCAAAGTTGGAACCCTCTACTACCATGGATTACTTGGGGTTCACCATTGACTCGGTGCAAATGTCTACCACCTTACCACCGAACAAGGTGGTGGACTTGGTAGAAGCTTGCAGAAGCCTTACTGGCATCAGGGATCCATCCATACGGTAGGTGGCCATGGTATTGGGAAGATAGTGGCTGCTTTTCCCGCAGTGCAATTCGGACCACTACATTATCAAAACCTACAAAGAGCTAAAATTATAGCTCTCAAAAGTCATACCATTTCAACAGGCCTATGAAGTTATTAGAAAAGGCAAGAGTTGAATTAAATTGGTGGATGGGAAATGCTCAATTCTGTTCCAAACCCATCACTATCATAAATCCCTCGGTTACATTACAGACTGATGCCAGTGTTAAAGGTGGGGAGCAGCTAATACCACCACTGTTGTGGTGGCAGATGGAATGCACAAGATTTAACCCTGTTGGGAGCACTAGGGATTAATTATCTAGAAATACTGGAAGCATTCGTGGAACCCGGGGGCCTACTGCTTAGATATGCACCAGTTGCATGTATGGTTACAAATTATAATACCACAGTGGTGGCCTATATTAATCTTTTGTGTGGAATAAAATCGATATCATGTGATGAATTGCCTTTTTTACAACTAGCACTGGTGTCTGGATAGAGAGATTTGGATCTCAGCCACTTACCTTTCAGGTAAACTAAATACGGTGGCGAACACCAGGTCACGCAATTCAACGACAACAATGAATGGATGTTGGATCGGGACCGGGGCCAGCAGCGATGGATGTGTCTCGCTGCATTGGGGGGATTGTTTGCTAAGCATTTCCCCCCTTCTGCCTCATCAGTCGGGTCTTACAAAAATTTAATAGACTCCGCAACTGGTATTTCGGGTTCCCGATTGGCCTACCCAACCATGGTCCCCAGCAGTACAAAGATGGCCGCAGAACACTGCTTTCGGATCCTCAAACGGCCGGGCCTGTTGGCACACCCTGTGACGGGTAAGTTATCCGTGCCATGATCGCATTAACCTATTGATGCTGTTTCTGAACAGGCCATTTCTGGACTTCGGATACTCCGACAGGACGATCAATGTCATCACTCGTCGTGAGGGAGTCCACCAGGGACAGCACTGACATATGTCAGCAGATGGGAGTGTTTCTTCTTCAGAACAAACACTTCATATGACTCGGCCACCATCACTGGATTGCAGGAGTTCTGGCCACCCTTCTTTCCATGAAGGTTTGAGCTATAGAGCCATTAAATTTGCAGGAGTGCCCTACCTACCAACCTGGACCGAGGGGGTGATCACCTGCGTATAGGATCACACCCTCTGGTATCAATCTGATGAGGGGTATTAATATTTTCCCCTAGACCAGATCCACTCATACATGGGACTTAGGCATAAAATTTACTATGCTTCGAGGATGGACACCAATATTGGGGCGCTCTCTGGATAACTACATATAATATGGTTATGTTTATGGCACTTGTAACAGCACAACGGGTCCAGTCTTATAGCTAAGGCTGCATCCACGTCAGCGGCTAGGATGATGGGAGTTCCTATGGACCACATCCTTTGCTACAGCGGGTTGGAGAGTGAACGGATTTTCAGCACTTCTTTTATAACCCGTGGCCGCTCCTGAGACGTTGCAGGGGAATATGTTGGGTTTCTGTTACATGATTTACCCAATGTGGGGCATATCATTTTAGGTATGATTAAATACCTTCTTTGTTTTTCAGCCAGTGTCTTGTCTGAATTACGTTCATCCTCTTATCCCAACTTTAGCGGTGTGTGAGCATGGAGCTTCCAGGGCATGAAATCACAGAGCTTTGAAATCTTCACGTAGTCACTCACGTGACTCCGAAGTAAAATAGTAAGATTAAACGAGAACTTACCAGTTTGAAGTTTGATCTTTATTTTATGAGGAGTTACGATGAGGGATTGCGTGCCCTCCGCTCCCAACCCTCTATTATAAAGATCACCTGGTATGGACGTTCTCTTGTTTATCTTACTATATTAGTCATTGTGACTGTATTTCTGTGATTTCACACCACTGCTTTGAAGAAATGTCGCGCATGCGTGCTGGCGGGGTCTTCACGTAATCCCTCATCGTAACTCCTCATAAAATAAAGATCAAACTTCAAACTGGTAAGTTCTCGTTTAATCTTACTATTAATGTGGTTGGCTACTCCGAATGGATAATTGGGCAGCAAAAACAGGTTACTATCTGAATGGTGTCATGCTGGGAAAAGGGGAAACACAACGGGATCTGGGGGTCCTTGTTCATCAGTCAATGAAAGTAAGCTTGTAGGTACAGCAGGCAGTGAAGAAAGCGAATGGCATGTTGGCCTTCAAAACATGAGGAGTTGAGTATAAGAGCAAAGAGATCCTTCTGCAGTTGTATAGGGCCCTAGTGAGACCACACCTGGAGTATTGTGTTCAGCTTTGGTCTCCAAATTTGAGGAAGGACATTCTTGCTATTGAGGGAGCCTAGCGTAGGTTCACAAGGTTAATTCCCGGGATGGTGGGACTGTCATATGTTGATAGAATGGAGCGGCTGGGCTCGTAAACTCTGGAATTTAGAAGGATGAGAGGGAATCTTATTGAAACATAAGATTATTAAGGGTTTGGACACTATAGAGGCAGGAAACATGTTCCCGATGTTGGGGGAGTCCAGAACCAGGGGTGACACAGTTTAAGAATAACGGGTCGGCCATTGCGGACAGAGATGTGGAAACACTTTTCCACTAAGAGAGTTGTGAGTCTGTGGAATTCTCTGCCTCAGAGGGCGGAGGAGGCTGGTTCTCTGGATACTTTCAAGAGAGAGCTAGATAGAGCTCTTAAAGATAGCGATGATATGGGGAGAAGGCAGGAACGAGGTATTGATTGTGGATGATCAGCCATGATCACAGTGAATAGCGGTGCTGGCTCGAAGGGCCGAATAGACTACTCCTGCACCTGTTGTCTATTGTCTATTGTCTATTTATACACTGTATAAAATCCCCTCTCATCCTTGTAAATTCCAGTGAATAAAAGCCCAGTCGACCAATCCTTTCATCATATGTAGTTTAGTTTATTGTCACGTGTACCAAGGGAGATTGTGTGCTATCCAATCAGTGAAAAGACTGTACTTCTACCTGCTAACTGTGCAGAGTTTGCACGTTCTCCCGTGACCTGCGTGGGTTTTTCCGGGCGCTATGATTTCCTCCCACACTCCAAAGATGTGCAGGTTTGTAGATTAATTGGCTTAGTCCACATGTAAATTGTCCCTAGTGTGTGTGGGATAGTGTTTTGTGTGGGGGCAATCGCTGAGGATCAACGTCGATCGGCTCACCCCGCCTGGAGGACCGGCCCGGAGGACCACGGCCGCTCGGGTCACCCCGCCTGGAGGACCGGCCCGGAGGACCACGGCCGCTCGGCTCACCCCGCCTGGAGGACCGGCCCGGAGGACCAACGGCGCTCGGCTCGCCCCGCCCGCCCGCGAGAGTGAAGGACACGGGACGATACAGAGCGACATCACGTGGTGACGGGAGCCAGCGGTCCTCCGGGCGGGCGAGCGGATCACAGATGGTCCTCCAGGCCAGACGGGGCGAGCCGAGCGCCGTTGGTCCTCCGGGCCGGTCCTCCAGGCGGGGGGGGGGGGGGGGCGGGGCGAGGCTGGGACTGAGAGAGAGAGACAGCACGGGGTTGGCGGTTGGTGACGTGGAGCGGGAACAAGATGGAGATGAACCGGCGCTGAGACCCCGGACCCTGGTGAGAGAAAGATGGAGAGAGGGAGGGAGAGAGAGAGAGAGAGACCCTCAACCCCCTCACACACCCACTGACCCACTCACACTCACTCACTCACTCGGCTGCTCTCACCCACACACACACCCACCCTCCCCCGTTCGGCCCGTTTCACTCCTGCTAGCCCACACTTGGCATTGTCTGAATCGGGTCCACGTTCGCCCACATCCCCTCTCATTGAGAAACATAAAGATACAGAGAGAGAGAGAGAAAGATAGAGACAGAGAGAGATGGAGTGAGGGAGACAGAGACAAAGAGAGAGGGACAGAGAGAGAGGAAGGGAGAGACAGAGAGAGAAATACAGACAGATAGAGAGAGACACGGAGAGAGAGAGAGACAGAGAAAGTTTCAGAGAGAGGGAGACAGAGAGAGAGACAGAGAGAGACAGAGAGAGAGACAGAGAGTGTCAGAGAGAATGTGAGAGAGAGACAGAGAGGGAAAGAGAGACACAGAGAACGAGAGAGACAGACATACAGAGAGAGACAGACAGAAAGATGGAGAGAGAGGGGGACCCCCTCACCAACACCCACACCCCCACCACTTCACATCCCCTCCCCCACTGACTGCTCCCCCTGCTCCTACACCCCCACTCACCTCCCCCTTTGCCCCCTCAGGTTGAACCGGACGTGCCTCATAGGGGGGGAGGGGGAGGGTCTTGTCAGACCAGGCAGCATCTGTGGAGAAGATAGACACAAAGGACTAGAGGGTGTGAGCTACAGGGAGAGGTTGAGTTGGCTGGGTCATGCAGCAGGTCAGGCAGCGTCTGTGGAGAAAAGAGGATGTTTTTTTGGTCACGACCCTTCTTCTGCAGACCTGAAACGTGGCCTATCCACGTTGAATAGAGATGTTGCCTGACATAGAAACATAGAAAATAGGTGCAGGAGGAGGCCATTCTGCCCTTCGAGCCAGCACCACCATTGATTGTGATCATGGCTGATCGTCCCCTATCAATAACCCGTGCCTGCCTTCTCCCCATATCCCTTGACTTCACTAGCCCCTAGAGCTCTCTCTAACTCTCTCTTGAATCCATCGAGTGATTTGGCCTCCACTGCCGTCTGTGGCAGGGAATTCCATAAATTCACAACTCTCTGGGTAAAAAGGTTTTTTATCACCTCATTCTTAAATGACCTCCCCTTTATTCTAAGGCTGTGGCCCCTGGTTCTGGACTCTACCAACATTGGGAACATTTTTCCTGCACCTAGCTTGTCCAGTCCTTTTATAATTTTATATGTTTCTATAAGATATCCCCTCATCCTTCTAAACTCCAGTGAATGCAAGCCTAGTCTTTTCAATCTTTCCTCATATGACAGTCCCGCCATCCCAGGGATCAATGTTGTTAACATACGCTGCACTGCCTAAATGACAAAGAGGTCCTTCTTCAAATTAGGAGACAAAAACTGTACACAATACTCCAGATGTGGTCTCACCAGAGCCCTATACAACTGCAGAAGAACCTCTCCTATACTGTAAACCTCTTGTTATGAAGACCACCATTCCATTAGCTTTCTGTACTGCCTGCTGTACATGTAAGCCAACTTTCAGTGACCGGTGAACAAGGACACCCAGGTCTCGCTGTACCTCCCCCTTACCTAACCTAACACCGTTGAGATAATAATCTGCCCCCTTGTTTCTGCCGCTAAAGTGGAAAACCTCACATTTATCTATATTATACTGCATCTGCCATGCATCTGCCCACTCACTCAACCTGTTCAGGTCACCCTGCAACCTCCTAACATCCTCTTCACAGTTCACACTGCCACCCAGCTTCATGTCATCCACAAACTTGCTAGCGTTGCTCCTAATTCCCTCTTCCAAATCATTAATATATATGGTAAACTGTTGCGGCCCCAACACCGAGCCTTGCGGCACTCCACTCGCCACTGCCTGCCATTCTGAAAAGGACCAGTTCACTCCTACTCTTTGCTTCCTGTCTGCCAACCAATTTTCTATCCATGTCAATACCCTACCCCCAATACCATGTGCTCTAATTTTGGTCACCAGTCTCCCATGCGGGACATTATCAAAGGCTTTCTGAAAGTCTAGATACACTACTTCCACTGAAACCCCGTCATCCATTTTACTTGTCACGTCCTCAAAAAATTCCCGAAGATTAGTCAAGCATGATTTCCCTTTCATAAATCCATGTTGACTTGGACTAATCGTTTTACTGCTATCCAAATGCCCCATTATTACCTTATTAATAATTGACTCCAGCATCTTTATCACCACCACAGTCAGGCTAACCGGTCTGTAATTCCCCGTTTTCTCTCTGGCTCCTTTCTTGAAAAGTGGGATAACATTTGCTATCCTCCAATCCACAGGAACTGATCCTGAATCTATTGAACATTGGAAATGATCACCAATGCATCCACTATTTCTAGAGCCTCCTCCCTGAAGACCCTGGGATGCAGACCATTAGGCCCAGGGCATTTATCATCCTTCAGTCCCATTTGCCTACCCAATACTATTTCTCGCCCCATGAAAATCTCTTTCAGTTCCTCTACCCCCTTAGATCCTCTGTCCTCCAGTACATCTGGGAGATTGTTTGTGTCGTCCTTAGTGAAGACAGATCCGAAGTACCTATTCAACTCTTCTGCCATTTCCCTGTTGCCCATAATAATTTCACCAGTGTCTGCCTTCAAGGGACCCACATTTGACTTTGTTACTTTTTTTCCCTTAACACATCTAAATAAGCTTTTACTGCCCTTCGCCCACACCCCCCCTCACCCCCCTCACCCGCACACCCCCCTCATCCACACACACCCCTCACCCACACCCCCCTCACCCGCACACACTCCCCTCACCCGCACACACCCCCCTCACCCGCACACACCCCCCTCACCCACACACCCCTCATGCGCACACACTCCCCTCACCCGCACACCACCCTCACCCACACCACCCTCACCCACACCACCCTCACCCGCAATCACCCCCTCACCCGCACACCCCCCTCACCCACACACACCCCTCACCCACACCCCCCTCACCCACACACACCCCCCCACCCGCACACCCCCCTCACCCACACACACACCCCTCACCCGCACACACCTCCATCACCCGCACACCCCCCTCACCCACACACACACCCCTCACCCACACCCCCATCACCCGCACACACCCCCCTGACCCGCACACCCCCACCTCACCCCCTCCCCCCTCACCCACACACACCCCCCCCTCACCCCCTCCCCCGCACACACCCCCCTCACCCACACACACTCCCCTCCCCCACAAACACCCCCCTCCCCCACACACTCACCCCTCTCCCCCACACACTCACCCCCCTCACCCACACACTCACCCCCCTCACCCACACACTCACCCCCCTCACCCACACACACACCCCCCTCACCCCCTCAACCCCTCCCCCCTCACCCGCACACACCCCCCTCACCCACACACTCACCCCCCTCACCCACACACTCACGCCCCTCATCCACACACACCCCCCTCGCCTGCACACACCCACCCTCACCCACACACACCCCCTCACCCACACACACACCCCCCTCACCCACACACACCCCCCTCGCCCACACACTCACCCCTCGCCCACACACTCACCCCCCTCACCCACACACCCCCCTCGCCCGCACACACCCACCCTCACCCACACCCCTCACCCACATACCCCACCTCACCCCCGCCCCCCCATCACACACACACACACCCTCACCCACACACCCCCCCACCCACACACACCCTCCTCACTCACATACCCCCCTCACCCCCGCCCCCCCCTCACCCACACACCCCCCTCACCCACACACACCCCTCAACCACACCCACCCCCCCTCACCGACACACCCCCTCACCCACACACACACCCCTCACCCACACACCCCCCCTCACCCACACACCCCCCCTCACCCACACACCCCCCCTCACCCACACATACCCACACACACCCCCACATACCCACACACACCCCCCTCTCCCACACACACACCGCTAACCCACACACACACCCCTCACCCACACCCCCCTCACCCACACACACCCCCCCACCCGCACACCCCCCTCACCCACACACACACCCCTCACCCGCACACACCTCCATCACCCGCACACCCCCCTCACCCACACACACACCCCTCACCCACACCCCCATCACCCGCACACACCCCCCTGACCCGCACACCCCCACCTCACCCCCTCCCCCCTCACCCACACACACCCCCCCCTCACCCCCTCCCCCGCACACACCCCCCTCACCCACACACACTCCCCTCCCCCACAAACACCCCCCTCCCCCACACACTCACCCCTCTCCCCCACACACTCACCCCCCTCACCCACACACTCACCCCCCTCACCCACACACTCACCCCCCTCACCCACACACACACCCCCCTCACCCCCTCAACCCCTCCCCCCTCACCCGCACACACCCCCCTCACCCACACACTCACCCCCCTCACCCACACACTCACGCCCCTCATCCACACACACCCCCCTCGCCTGCACACACCCACCCTCACCCACACACACCCCCTCACCCACACACACACCCCCCTCACCCACACACACCCCCCTCGCCCACACACTCACCCCTCGCCCACACACTCACCCCCCTCACCCACACACCCCCCTCGCCCGCACACACCCACCCTCACCCACACCCCTCACCCACATACCCCACCTCACCCCCGCCCCCCCATCACACACACACACACCCTCACCCACACACCCCCCCACCCACACACACCCTCCTCACTCACATACCCCCCTCACCCCCGCCCCCCCCTCACCCACACACCCCCCTCACCCACACACACCCCTCAACCACACCCACCCCCCCTCACCGACACACCCCCTCACCCACACACACACCCCTCACCCACACACCCCCCCTCACCCACACACCCCCCCTCACCCACACACCCCCCCTCACCCACACATACCCACACACACCCCCACATACCCACACACACCCCCCTCTCCCACACACACACCGCTAACCCACACACATCCCCCTCACCCACACATCCCCCTCACCCACACACACCCACACACACCCCCCTCACCCACACACACCCCCCCTCACCCACACACACCCCCCTCACCCACACACACCCCCCTCACCCACACAAACCCCCTCACCCACACACCCCCCCTCACCCACACACACCCCTCACCCACACATACACCCTCACCCACACACACCCCTCACACACACACCCCCCCTCACCCACACACACCCCCCTCACCCACACACACCCCCCTCACCCACACACACCCCCCTCACCCACACACACCCCCCTCACCCACAGACACCCCCCTCACCCACACACAAAATCCCCTCACCCACACACAAAACCCCCTCACCCACACACACCCCCCTCACCCACAGACACCCCCCTCACCCACACACAAAACCCCCTCACCCACACACACAACCTCCTCACCCACACATCCCCCTCACCCACGCACCCCCCTCACCCACGCACCCCCCTCACCCACACACACCCCCCTCATCCACACACACCCCCCTCACCCACACACACCCGCCTCACCCACACACACTATTCACCCACACCCTCCCTCACCCACACCCTCCCTCACCCACACCCCCCCTCACCCACACCCCCCCTCACCCACACACACCCCCCTCACCCACACACCCCCCTCACCCACACACCCCCCTCACCCACACACACCCCTCACCCACACCCCCCCTCACCCACACCCCCCCTCACCCACACCCCCCCTCACCCACACCCCCACTCACCCACATACACCCCCTCACCCACACACCCCCCTCACCCACACATACATCCCCTCACCCTCACCCAATTCACTCTCCCCCCGTCACCATCACACCCCCCCCTCACCCACACGCACGCCCCTCACCCACACCCCCCCCCTCACCGACACACACAACCCCCTCACCCACACACCCCCCTCACCCACACACCACCCTCACCCACACACCCCATCACCCACATCACTCTCACCCCCCTCACACACACACACACCCCTCATCCACACACACACACATACCTCTCAGCCACACATCCCCTCACCCACACCCCCCCTCACCCACCCACACCCCCCCTCACCCACACACACCCCCCTCACCCACACACACCCCCCTCACCCACACACACCCCCCTCACCCACACACACACCCCTCACCCACACAAACCCCCCTCACCCACACCCCCCCTTACCCACACCCCCCCTCACCCACACACCCCCCCTCACCCACACACCACCCTCACCCACACACACCCACACACCCCCCTCACCCACACACCCCCTCTCACCCACACACCCCCCCTCACCCACACACCCCCCCTCACACACACACCCCCCCTCACCCACACACTCACGCCCCTCATCCACACACACACCCCTCGCCTGCACACACCCACCCTCACCCACACACACCCCCTCACCCACACACACACCCCCCTCACCCACACACACCCTCCTCGCCCACACACTCACCCCTCGCCCACACACACACCCCCCTCACCCACACACACCCCCCTCACCCACACACACCCCCCTCACCCACACACACCCCCCTCACCCACAGACACCCCCCTCACCCACACACAAAACCCCCTCACCCACACACAAAACCCCCTCACCCACACACACCCCCCTCACCCACAGACACCCCCCTCACCCACACACAAAACCCCCTCACCCACACACACAACCTCCTCACCCACACATCCCCCTCACCCACGCACCCCCCTCACCCACGCACCCCCCTCACCCACACACACCCCCCTCATCCACACACACCCCCCTCACCCACACACACCCGCCTCACCCACACACACTATTCACCCACACCCTCCCTCACCCACACCCTCCCTCACCCACACCCCCCCTCACCCACACCCCCCCTCACCCACACACACCCCCCTCACCCACACACCCCCCTCACCCACACACCCCCCTCACCCACACACCCCCCTCACCCACACACACCCCTCACCCACACCCCCCCTCACCCACACCCCCCCTCACCCACACCCCCCCTCACCCACACCCCCCCTCACCCACATACACCCCCTCACCCACACACCCCCCCTCACCCACACATACATCCCCTCACCCTCACCCAATTCACTCTCCCCCCGTCACCATCACACCCCCCCTCACCCACACGCACGCCCCTCACCCACACCCCCCCCCTCACCCACACACACCCCCCTCACCCACACACACCCCCCTCACCCACACACACCCCTCACCCACAGACACACCCCTCACCCACACACGCAACACCCTCACCGACACACACAACCCCCTCACCCACACACCCCCCTCACCCACACACCACCCTCACCCACACACCCCATCACCCACATCACTCTCACCCCCCTCACACACACACACACCCCTCATCCACACACACACATACCTCTCAGCCACACATCCCCTCACCCACACCCCCCCTCACCCACCCACACCCCCCCTCATCCACACACACCCCCCTCACCCACACACACCCCCCTCACCCACACACACCCCCCTCACCCACACACACACCCCTCACCCACACAAACCCCCCTCACCCACACCCCCCCTTACCCACACCCCCCCTCACCCACACACCCCCCCTCACCCACACACCACCCTCACCCACACACACCCACACACCCCCCTCACCCACACACCCCCTCTCACCCACACACCCCCCCTCACCCACACACCCCCCCTCACACACACACCCCCCCTCACCCACACACTCACGCACCTCATCCACACACACACCCCTCGCCTGCACACACCCACCCTCACCCACACACACCCCCTCACCCACACACACACCCCCCTCACCCACACACACCCTCCTCGCCCACACACTCACCCCTCGCCCACACACTCACCCCCCTCACCCACACACCCCCCTGGCCCGCACACACCCGCCCTCACCCACATCACTCTCATCCCCCTCACCAACACACACACCCCTCACCAACACCCCCCTCACCCACACACACACCCCTCACCCACATACCCCACCTCACCCCCGCCCCCCCATCACACACACACACACACACACCCTCACCCACACACCCCCCCACCCACACACACCCTCCTCACTCACATACCCCCCTCACCCCCACCCCCCCCCCTCACCCACACCCCCCCCTCACCCACACACACCCCTCAACCACACCCACCCCCCCTCACCCACACACCCCCTCTCCCACACACACACCGCTAACCCACACACATCCCCCTCACCCACACATCCCCCTCACCCACACACACCCACACACACCCCCCTCACCCACACACACCCCCCCTCACCCACACGCACCCCCCTCACCCACACACACCCCCCTCACCCACACAAACCCCCCTCACCCACACACCCCCCCTCACCCACACACACCCCTCACCCACACATACACCCTCACCCACACATACACCCTCACCCACACACCCCCCTCACACACACACCCCCCCTCACCCACACACACCCCCCTCACCCACACACACCCCCCTTACCCACACACACCCCCCTCACCCACACACACCCCCCTCACCCACAGACACCCCCCTCACCCACACACAAAACCCCCTCACCCACACACACAACCTCCTCACTCACACATCCCCCTCACCCACGCACCCCCCTCACCCACGCACCCCCCTCACCCACACACACCCCCCTCATCCACACACACCCCCCTCACCCACACACACCCGCCTCACCCACACACACTATTCACCCACACCCTCCCTCACCCACACCCTCCCTCACCCACACCCCCCCTCACCCACACCCCCCTCACCCACACACACCCCCCTCACCCACACACCCCCCTCATCCACACATCCCCCTCACCCACACACCCCCCTCACCCACACACACCCCTCACCCACACCCCCCCTCACCCACACCCCCCCTCACCCACACCCCCCCTCACCCACACCCCCCCTCGCCCACATACACCCCCTCACCCACACACCCCCCTCACCCACACATACATCCCCTCACCCTCACCCAATTCACTCTCCCCCCGTCACCATCACACCCCCCTCACCCACACGCACGCCCCTCACCCACACACCCCCCCCTCACCCACACACACCCCCCTCACCCACACACACCCCTCACCCACACACCCCCCCCTCACCCACACACACCCCCCTCACCCACACACACCCCCCTCACCCACACACACACCCCTCACCCACACAAACCCCCCTCACCCACACCCCCCCTTACCCACACCCCCCCTCACCCACACACCCCCCCTCACCCACACACCACCCTCACCCACACACACCCACACACCCCCCTCACCCACACACCCCCCCTCACCCACACACCCCTCCTCACCCACACACCCCCCCTCACACACACACCCCCCCTCACCCACACACTCACGCCCCTCATCCACACACACACCCCTCGCCTGCACACACCCACCCTCACCCACACACACCCCCTCACCCACACACACACCCCCCTCACCCACACACACCCTCCTCGCCCACACACTCACCCCTCGCCCACACACTCACCCCCCTCACCCACACACCCCCCTCGCCCGCACACACCCGCCTCACCCACATCACTCTCATCCCCCTCACCAACACACACACCCCTCACCAACACCCCCCTCACCCACACACACACCCCTCACCCACATACCCCACCTCACCCCCGCCCCCCCATCACACACACACACACACACACCCTCACCCACACACCCCCCCACCCACACACACCCTCCTCACTCACATACCCCCCTCACCCCCGCCCCCCCCCTCACCCACACCCCCCCTCACCCACACACACCCCCCTCACCCACAGACACCCCCCTCACCCACACACAAAACCCCCTCACCCACACACACAACCTCCTCACTCACACATCCCCCTCACCCACGCACCCCCCTCACCCACGCACCCCCCTCACCCACACACACCCCCCTCATCCACACGCACCCCCCTCACCCACACACACCCGCCTCACCCACACACACTATTCACCCACACCCTCCCTCACCCACACCCTCCCTCACCCACACCCCCCCTCACCCACACCCCCCTCACCCACACACACCCCCCTCACCCACACACCCCCCTCACCCACACATCCCCCTCACCCACACACCCCCCTCACCCACACACACCCCTCACCCACACCCCCCCTCACCCACACCCCCCCTCACCCACACCCCCCCTCACCCACACCCCCCCTCACCCACATACACCCCCTCACCCACACACCCCCCTCACCCACACATACATCCCCTCACCCTCACCCAATTCACTCTCCCCCCGTCACCATCACACCCCCCTCACCCACACGCACGCCCCTCACCCACACACCCCCCCCTCACCCACACACACCCCCCTCACCCACACACACCCCCCTCACCCACACACACCCCTCACCCACAGACACACCCCTCACCCACACACGCAACACCCTCACCGACACACACAACCCCCTCACCCACACACCCCCCTCACCCACACACCACCCTCACCCACACACCCCATCACCAACATCACTCTCACCCCCCTCACACACACACACCCCCCTCATCCACACACACACATACCTCTCACCCACACATCCCCTCACCCACACACCCCCTCACCCACACACACCCCCCTCACCCACACACACCCCCCTCACCCACACACCCCCCCTCAACCACACACCCCCCCTCACCCACACACCCCCCCTCACCCACACCCCCCCTCAGCCACACACACCCCCTCACCCACAACCCCCCCTCACCCACACATACACCCCCTCACCCAAATCACACTCCCCCATCACCATCACACCCCCCCTCACCCACACGCACGCCCCTCACCCACACAACCCCCCCTCGCCCACACGCACACCCCTCACCCACACGCACCCCTTCTCACCCACATACCCCCTCAACCCCCTCACCCACACACACCTCCCCCACACCCTCACCCACCCACTGACACACACTCACTCACCCACACTTACACTCACTCACTCACCCACACTTACACACGCCCACTCACACACACATTCACGCACTCATACACACCCACCCACTCACACGGACCCACACCCACATCTAGACCCGGATCACTGAAACAGCCGCAGCCGCAGACTTTCACCGCCTCCCCGGGCGGGGCCACCGCGGCCGCTGTCGTTGACCTTCACTGTCTCTCCGGGGCCACCGATGCTGCTGCCTGTATCTACTTCAGTCCCCCCCCCCACGGGATTCCGCCCACCCTCCCTCGCCTCCCCACCGGCCACCAGCGGGCCAGAGCCGTCACCTCACCAGAGTTCCCGGCTCCGCACCAGGCCCACAACCTCCACCATGCTGACACCACGTGCTTGACTCATCTTCTGGAATTTTTTACAGATGTAACTAGGAAAATGGACATGGGAGAGCCAGTGGATGTAGTGTACCTGGACTTTCCGAAAGCATTTGATAAGGTCCCACATAGGAGATTAGTGGGCAAAATTAGGGCACATGGCATTGGGGGTAGAGTGCTGACATGGATAGAAAATTGGTTGGCAGACAGGAAACAAAGAGTAGGGATTAACGGGTCCCTTTCAGAAGGCCTGGCAGTGACTAGTGGGGTAGCGCAAGATCGGTGCTGAGTCCGCAGCTATTTACAAAATACATAAATGATTTGGATGAAGGGATTCAAGTAACATTAACAAATTTGCAGATGACATAAAACTGGGTGGCAGTGTGAGGATGCTATGAGAATGCAGGGTGACTTGGACAGGTTGGGAGAGTGGGCAGATGCATGGCAGATGAAGTTTAATGCAGATAAATGTGAGGTTATCCACTTTGGAAGCAAAAACAGGGAGGCAGATTACTTTCTAAATGGCATTAAGTTGGGAAAATGGGAAGTACAATGGGATCTGGGGGTCCTTGTTCATCAGTCTATTAAAGTAAGCATGCAGGTACGGCAGGCAGTGAAGAAAGCGAATGGCACGTTGGCTTTTATAACAAGAGGAGTAGTATAGGAGCAAGAGGTCCTTCTGCAGTTGTACAGAGCCCTAGTGATACCACACCTGGAGTATTGTGTGCAGTTTTGGTCCCCTAATTTGACGAAGGACATTCTTTCTATTGAGGCAGTGCAGCGAGGTTTACAAGGTTAATTCCCGGGATGTTGGGACTGTCATATGCTGAGAGAATGGAGCGATTGGGCTTGTACACTCTGGAGTTTAGAAGGATGAGAGGGAATCTCATTGAAACATATAAGATTTTTCAGTGTTTGGACACGCTAGCGGTAGGAAACATGTTCCCGATGTTGGTGGAGTCCAGAACCAGGGGTCACACTTTATGAATAAGGGATAAACAATTTAGAACAGAGACGAGGAAACACTTTTTCTCACAGAGAGTGGTGACTCTGCGAAATTCTCTGCATCAGAGGACGGTGGAGGCCGGTTCTCTGGATGCTTTCAAGAGGGAGCTAGATAGGGCCCTTATAGATCGTGGAGTCATGGTATGGGAAGAAGGCAGGAACAGGGTACTGATTGGGGATGATCAGCCATGATCACATTGAATGGCGGTGCTGGCTCAAAGGGCCGAATAATAGAAACATAGAAAATCGGTGCAGGAGTAGGCCATTCGGCCCTTCGAGCCCGCACCGCCATTCAATATAATCATGGCTGATCATCCAACTCAGTATCCTGTACCTGCTTTCTCTCCATACCCCCTGATCCCTTTAGCCGCAAGGGCCACATCTAACTCCCTCTTAAATATAGTCAATGAACTGGCCTCAACTACTTTCTGAGGCAGAGAATTCCACAGATTCACCACTCTCTGTGTGAATTTTTTTCTCTCATCTCGGTCCTGAAAGAATTTCCCCTTATCCTTAAAATGTGACCCCTTGTTCTGGACTTCCCTAATGTCAGGAACAATCTTCCTGCATCTAGCGTGTGCAACCCCTTAAGAATTTTGTAGGTTTCTATAAGATCCCCGCTCAATCTTCTAAATTAACAAACAATATAACAATTACAGCAGGGAAACAGGCCTTATCGGCCCTTCCAGTCCGTGCCTACCATTTATTTTCCCCTAGTCCCATCTACCTGCACTCAGACCATACCCCTCTATTCCCTTCCCGTCCATATACCTATCCACTTTACTTTTAAATGTTAAAATCGATCCTGCCTCCACCACTTCTGCAGGAAGATCATTCCACACAGCCACTAGTCTCTGAGTAAAGAAGTTCCCCCTCATGTTACCCCTAAACTTCTGTCCCTTAATTTTCATGTCATGCCCTCTTGTTTCAATCTTTCCTACCCTCAATGGGAAAAGCTTGTCCACATCAACTCTGTCTATCCCTTTCATCATTTTAAATACCTCAATCAAGTCCCCCCTTAACCTTCTGCGCTGCAAAGAATAAAGACCTAACTTGTTCAACCTTTCTCTGTAATTTAGTTGCTGGAACCCAGGCAACATTCTGGTAAATCTCCTCTGTACTCTCCCTATTTTGTTGACAACCTTCCTATAATTAGGCGACCAAAATTATGCACCATACTCCAGAATTGGTCTTACCAATGCCTTGTACAATTTTAACATTACTTCCCTACTCCTATATTCAATGCTCTGATTTATAAAGGCCAGCACACCAAAAGCTTTCTTTACCACCCTATCTACATGCGATTCCACCTTCAGGGAACTATGCACAGTTATTCCTAGATCCCTCTGTTCCACAGCATTCCTCAATTCCCTACCATTTACCATGTACGTCCTATTTTGATTTGTCCTGCCAAGATGTAGCACCTCACACTTATCAGCATTAAACTCCATCTGCCATCTTTCAGCCCACTCTTCCAAATGGCCCAAATCTCTGTGTGGACTTTGAAAATCTACTTCATTATCCACAGCACCCCCTATCTTAGTATCATCTGCATACTTACTAATCCAATGTACCACCCCTTCATCCAGATCATTTATGTACATGACAAACAACAAAGGACCCAACACAGATCCCTGAGGCACCCCACTGGTCACCGG
The DNA here is from genome assembly GCA_963514005.1 of Raja brachyura. Next base: position 4,098,471 of record OY740828.1, on the reverse strand, counting down.
CTTCCAACCTGACAAACAGCCATCCACCATTACTCTCTGGCATCTCCCATTCAGCCACTGTTGAATCCATCTTGCTACTCCGCCATTAACACCCAAAGATTGAACCTTCTTAACCAACCTTCCATGGGGAACCTTGTCAAAGGCCTTACTGAAATCCATATAGACAACATCGACTGATTTACCCTCATCAATTTCCCTAGTAACCTCTTCAAAAAATTCAAGAAGGTTTGTCAAATATGACCTTCCAGGCACAAATCCATGTTGACTGTTCTTGATCAGACCCTGTTTATCCAGATGCTTATAAATATTATCTCTAAGTATCCTTTCCATTAATTTGCCCGCCACTGACGTCAAACTAACAGGTCTATAATTGCTAGGTTTATTCTTTGAACCCTTTTTAAACAATGGAACAACATGCGCAGTACGCCAATCCTCCGGCACTATTCCCGTTTCTAATGACATCTGAAATATTTCTGTCATAGCCCCTGCTATTTGTACACTAACTTCCCTCAATGTCTTAAGGAATATCCTGTCTGGACCTGGAGTCTTATCCACTTTTATATTTTTCAAAAGTGTCAGTGCTTCCTCCTCTTTGAATCTCATAGTTTCCATAGCTACTCTACTTTTTTTCCCTTACCTCACAGAGTTCAATATCCTTCTCCTTGGTGAATACCGAAGAAAAGAAATTGTTCAATATCTCCCCCATCTCTTTTGGCTCTGCAGATAGCTGTCCATTCTGGCTCTCTAATGGTCCAATTATATCCCAGCGAGTACAAGCCGTGGCAGCTTGAATAAGAGACAGAGACAGAGATATAGAGACGAAGTGGGGAGGGAGGGAGAGAGGAGAGGGGTGAGAGGCTGGAGGTGCAAAGGAGGTTAAGTGACTAGCAGGAGAAACGGAGCAAAGGGAGGGGGAGGATTCAAGGGCGGTGGGTTTGGTGCCGAGGGGGATGACTGGGGGGGGCAGGGAACTGGGGCGGGGAGAGGGGTCAAGTGAGCCCAGGAAGGGGGTAGGGGGCCAGATGGGGATGGGTTCACATTGTTTGGGGGTGGGGAGGGTGTTGCAGTATAGGAAGTCAAACCAGGGCAGGGTCTTCACTGTGAATGGCGGGGAGCTGGGGGAATGTGTGGAGCTGGCGGATCTAGGAGTGCAAGTACGAGTTGGGCCGAAGGGCCTTTTTCCAATGCTGTATCACTCTATGAATCCATGACAAAGTGTTGGAGTAACTCTGCGGTTCAGGCAGCATCTGTGGAAAAGACACAAAGTGATGGAGTAACTCAGTGGGTCAGGCAGCATATTTGGAGAGAATGAATGGATGATATTTTGGGTCGAGACCCTTTGGTTTAGCTTAGAGATGCAGAGCGGACACAGGTCTTTCAGTCCGCGCCAACCAGCGATCACCCCGTACACTAGCACTATCCTACGCACATTAGGTGCAATTTAACAATTTTGCGTCGGCCGATTAATTTACATCCCTGAACGTCTTTGAAATGTTGGAGGAAACCGGAGCTCCCGGAGTAAAAACCAACGCAGGTCACGGGGGAGAACGTACAGACTCCACACAGACAGCACCCATAGTCAGGATTGAGCCCGGGTCTCTGGCGGTGAGGCACCAGCTGTAACGCTGCGTCACTGTGCAGCACAGAATTACATTAGTGATAATTTTTCAAAATTCTTTAGATTCTGGAGTAGTTCCTGAGGGTTGGAGGGTAGCTAATGTAACCCCACTTTTAAAAAGGGAGGGGGAGAGAAAATGGGTTAGTCTAACATCGATAGTGGGGAAAATACTAGAGTCAGTTATTAAAGATGGGATTGGAGCACATTTGGAAAGTGGTGAAATCATTGGACAAAGTTAGCATGGATTTATGAAAGGTAAATCATGTCTGACGAATCTTACAGAATTTTTTGAGGATGTAACTGGTAGAGTGGATAAGGGAGAACCAGTGGATGTGTTATATCTGGACTTTCAGAAGGCTTTCGACAAGGTCCCACATAAGAGATTAGTATGCAAACTTAAAGCACACGGTATTGGGGCTTCAGTATTGATGTGGATTGAGAACTGGCTGGCAGACAGGAAGCAAACAGTAGGAATAAATGGGTCCTTTTCAGAATGGCAGGCAGTGACTAGTTGGATACCGCAAGGCTCTGTGGTGGGACCACAGCTATTTACAATGTATATTAATGATTTGGACGAGGGAATTGAATGCAACATCTCCAAGTTTACGGATGACACGAAGCTGGGGGGCAGTGTTAGCTGTGAGGAGGATGCTAGGAGGCTGCAAGGTGACTTGGATTGGTTGGGTGACTGGGCAAATGCATGGCAGATGCAGTATAATATGGATAAATGTGAAGATATCCACTTTGATGGCAAGAACAGTAAAATAGACTATTATCTGAACGATGGCTGATTAGGAAAAGGGAGATGCAACGAGACCTGGGTGTCATGGTACACCAGTCATTGAAAGTAAGCATCCAGGTGCAGCAGGCAGTGAAAGCAGCGACTGGTATGTTAGCATTCATAGCAATTTGAGTGTAGGAGCAGGGAGGTACTACTGCAGTTGTACAGAGCCTTGGTGAGACCACACCTGGAGCATTGCACACAGTTTTGGTCTCCTAATCTGAGGAAAGGCATTCTTGCCATACAGGGAATACACAGAAGGTTCACCGGACTGATTCCTGGGAAAGCAGGACTTTCATATGAAGAAAGACTGGATAGGCTTGGCTTGTACTCGCTAGAATTTAGAAGATTGAGGGGGGATCTTTTAGAAATGTACATAATTCGTATCGGGTTGGACAGGCTAGATGCAGGAAGATTGTTCCCAATGTTGGGGAGGTCCAGAACAAGGGATCACAGTTTAAGGATAAGGGGGAAGTCTTTTAGGACCGTGATGAGAACATTTGTTTTCACACAGAGATTGGTGAATCTGTGGAGTTCTCTGCCACAGAAAGTAGTTGAGGCCAGTTCATTGGCTATATTTAAGACGGAGTTAGATGTGGCCCTTGTGGCTAAAGGGATCAGGGGGTATGGATAGAAGGGAGGTACAGGATACTGAGTTGGATGATCAGCCATTATTATATTGAATAACGTTGCAGGCTCGAAGGGCCGAATGGCCCTCTCCTGCACCCATTTACTATGTTTCTTTATAACGATTTCCTCCGCCATAAATGCACCCAATATGTGCTAGTAATGTCCTGTTTACCAGATTGTTAACCCTCTGTGATCCCCTCCTGCAGGGTTTAGTAGCCGTTACTGTGGACGGAGAGACGGGGACGTGAGCGGCCATTGAGGGCGGCCAGGGTGCCGGTGAGCCCCTCCATCTGCTCGGTGTGCGGCTGAGCTTCGAGAGGCTGAGCTTCGATGGAGGACCACATGACGGGGCACAAAAAGAAGAAGCGTTATGAGTGCGACGTGTGTGGCAAGGCCTGGCAGAAGCCGAGCCTGCTGGAGATTCACCGGCGGGAGCACACGGGAGAACGCCCCTTCGACTGCTCAGAGTGCGGCAAGAGCTTCACCAGCTCCTGCCACCTGCTGCAGCACAACCGCGTGCACTCCGGAGAGAGGCCCTTCACCTGCTCCGACTGCGGCAAGACCTTCAAGACGACGAATCACTTGAAGGAGCACCGGCAGTTGCACACGGGTGAGAAGCCCTATTGCTGCTCCACCTGCGGCAAGAGCTTTGCCCAGTCGTCGGCGCTGTGTGCTCACCGGCGGGTGCACAGCAATGAGCGGCCCTTCACCTGCTCTGACTGCGGCAAAGGCTTCAAGTCGTCCAATCACCTGAAGAAGCACAGGCGCCTCCACACCAGCGAGCGCCCCTACACCTGCAGCGACTGCGGAAAAGGCTTCACCCAGTCCTACGACCTGCTGTCCCACCAGCGCATCCACACCGGCGAGCGCCCCTACACGTGCGCCCAGTGCGGCAAGGGCTTCATCCACTCCAGCACCCTGCTGGAGCACCAGCGCACCCACACCGGGGAGCGTCCCTACACCTGCGCCCAGTGCGGCAAGTGCTTCACCCAGTCCGGTCACCTGCTGGAGCACCAGCGCACCCACACCGGTGAGCGCCCCTACACCTGCGCCCAGTGCGGCAAGGACTTCACCCACTCTAGCACCCTGTTCAAGCACCAACGCACCCACACCGGCGAGCGGCCCTACACTTGCACCCAGTGCGGCAAGTGCTTCACCCACTCTTGCACCCTGCTCAAGCACCAGCGCACCCACACTGGGGAGCGGCCCTACACCTGCGCCCAGTGCGGCAAGGGCTTCACCACCTCCACCAAGCTGCTGTCCCACCAGCGCATCCACACCAACGAGCACCCTTACACCTGCGCCCAGTGCGGCAAGGGCTTCACCCTGTCCAGTCTCCTGCTGGAGCACCAGTGCACCCACACCGGGGAGCGGCCCTACACCTGCGCCCAGTGCGACAAGCGCTTCACCCGGCCCAGTCACCTGTTGCAGCACCAGCGCACCCACACCGGCGAGCGCCCATTCACCTGCGCCCAGTGCGGCAAGGGATTCACCCACTCTAGCACCTTGCTGAAGCACCAGCGCACCCACACCGGGGAGCGGCCCTACACCTGCGCCCAGTGCGGCAAGCGCTTCACCCGGTCCAGTCACCTGCTGGAGCACCAGCGCACCCATACGGGGGAGCGCCCATTCACCTGCGTCCTGTGCGACAAGCGCTTCACCCACTCTAGCACCTTGCTGAAGCACCAGCGCACCCACACCAGGGAGCGGCCCTACACCGGCACCCAGTGCGGCAAGGGCTTCACTGGCTCCTCCAAGCTATTGTCCCACCAGCGGGTGCACACTGGCGTCCGTCCCGTCCCCAGCCCGGTGTGTGGAGAGCGGTTTACCATGGCCTCTCACGCCCTGTCTCACCAGCGCGTGCACACCAGTGGCCAGCCCTACGACTGCCCGTACTGCGGTGAGGAGTTTGACAGCTTGCGGGGGTTGCGGCGACACCGGCGGGCCCACACCGGCGAGCAGCTGCTCCCACTGTGACAACAGAGCACAGGGGCTGCGGGAGCACCAGCGGATTCACACCGGAGTCAGACTCTTTGTGTGCGCTGAGTGAGGCAAGGGTTTCACCCGCCTTGACCACCTGCTGGAGCACCGACAAGTCCGCACCGGCCAGCACCCCTTCACCTGCCCGCTCTGCGGCAAGGCCTTTGCCCGGTCCTCCAGCCTGCTGGCACACCGCCACGTGGATAGACAGGCACAGTTTAGGTAGACACAAAATGCTGGATGGAATGGGTAACGTTTCAGGGTCGAGACCCTCTTCAGTGTCGACCCGAAACATCACCTATTGCTTGTCTCCAGAGATGCTGCCTGACCCGCTGAGTTACTCCAGCACTCTGTGAATGTTACTTATCCATGTTCTCCACAGATGCTGCCCGACCCGCTGAGTTACTCCAGCACTCTGTAAAACATCACCTATCCATGTTCTCCACAGATGCTGCCTGACCCGCTGATTACTCCAGCACTCTGAAACATCTATCCATGTTCTCCAGAGATGCTGCCTGACCCGCTGAGTTACTCCAGCACTCTGTGAATGTCACTTATCCATGTTCTCCACAGATGCTGCCCGACCCGATGAGTTACTCCAGCACTTTGTGTTAGTCATAGAGTGATACAGTGTGGAAACAGGCCGTTCGGCCCAACTGTCCCACACCGACCAACATGTTCCAGCTACACTAGTCCCACCTTCCTGTGTTTGGTCCATATTCCCCCAAACTTGTCCTATCCATGTAACTGTCTAACTGTTTCTTGGGATAGTCACAGCATCAACTACCTCCTCTGACAGTCCCCATCACCCTCTGTGTGAAAAAAATTACTCCTCAGTTTCCTTTTAAATCTTTTCCCTTTTACCTCTGGTCCTCGATTCCTCCACTCTGGGCAAGAGATTCTGTGAACCTAACTAAATTGTGTTCTGTGCAAGATTCCAGCATCTGCAGTATCTTGTGACTCCTTCACCTATATCCACCTCTGAAGAAGGGTCTCAACCTGAAATGTCACCCATTCCTTCTCTCTACAGATGTTGCATGTACTGCTGAGTTACTCCAGTTACTGAGCCTGGCAAGTGTCCACATATCACTTGCCAGGCTTTGTCCAGCCCCCATCTCTCTTTTCCAGCTTCCTCCCCCCACCCTCTCCACTCAGCCTGAAGAAGGGTCCTGATTCAAAATGTTGTCTGTCCATTCCCTCTGAAGCGGTGGAGGATCTCAGTGGGTCAGGCCGCATCTGTAGAGGGAAGGGAATGTAAGGTGACCACTGCCACCTCTCCTTTCCAACTTTCAGTTTAAGGATAAGGGGGAAATCTTTTAGGACCGAATTGAGAAAAACATTTTTCACACAGAGAGTGGTGAATCTCTGGAATTCTCTGCCACAGAAGATAGTTGAGGACAGTTCATTGGCTATATTTAAGGGGGAGTTAGATGTGGCCCTTGTGGCTGAAGGGATCAGGGGGTATGGAGGGAAGACGGGTAAGGGATACTAACTTGAATGATCAGCCATGGTCATATTGAAATGCGGTGCAGGCTCGAAGGGCCGAATGGCCTACTGCTGCACCTATTTTCTATGTTTTTATGAACTGAAGGAAATCCACATTAGGCCGGAAATGGTGTTGGGTAGACTGATGGGACTGAAGGCTGATAAATCCCCAGGGCCTGATGGTCTGCATCCCAGGGTACATAAGGAAGTGGCTCTAGATATGTTGGATGCATTGGTGTTCATTTTCCAATGTTCTATAGATTCAGGATCTGTTCCTGTGGATTGGAGGGTAGCTAATGTTATGCCACTTTTTAAGAAAGGCGGGAGAGAGAAAACAGGGAATTATATACGTTAGCCCAGGGGTGGGGAACCTTTTCATGTTGGAATGCCGCATTAAGTTAGCTGTAATCTAATAAGGCCGCATCCATGAAACTTCAATTAGATATAGTTCAAAATGTACTTTATTTTCTAAAAATCTAACTACTCTGTATTAACTTCAAGAAAATGAAAAAAATAGTTAATTCTAAAGTTAACTTACCTTTTGATGACTTTGTTGTGACTGCTTTTTGTGGGAAAGCATTTGAATATTTAGTTGCAACATGGAGGTACGCAGTTTCAGCTGATCTTCTAGATTGGTATCCGTCATTTGTGACCTTAAGGGCGTCTTGATTTGGGTTAGATAGAAGAACGTAGATTCGCAGCAATAAGTGGTTGAAAAGCAAGAAAGCATTTTTCGTGCATGTTGCCAAAGGCGTGTGTATATAATTGCATTTTTCCATATTTCAATCGGATCCTTCAACGTCAAATAAGGACTTTAAAATGTCATCTTCTGACAGTTCAATTAATTCCATCTGTAGTTCTATAGGAGCCTTGGAGACAACAACTAGGTGAGGTTGAAATGCTAATATGAATGCTAAAAAATGCTAATTTTGTTGAATCTTCTTTTATTCTTTGGTATTTTCAATGAGTTAATTTAAAGATTAAAATAAAAAGAATAGAATACGAACAAAAACATATTAATAAAAATAAAAGGATTAGTTCTACAAAATTTGGATTCATTCAAAAGGCCGCACTTAATGGCCTAGAAGGCCGCATGTGGCCTTAGGGCCGCAGGTTCCCCACCCCTGCGTTAGCTTGACATCGGTGGTGGGGAAGATGCTGGAGTAAATTATTTACATAGGGGAAATCATGCTTGACTAATCTTCTGGAATTTTTTTAGGATGCAACTAGGAATATGGACAAGGGAGAGCCAGTGGATGTAGTGTACCTGCACTTTCAGAAAGCATTTGATAAAGTCCCACATAGGAGAATAATGGGGAACTTTAGGGCACAAGGTATTGGGGGTAGAGTGCTGACATGGATAGAGAAGTAGTTGGCAGACAGAAAACAAAGAGTAGGGATTAACGGGTCCCTTTCAGAATGGCAGGCGGTGACTAGTGGGGTACCGCAAGGCTAGGTGCTGGGACCACAGCTATTTACAATATACATCAATGATTTAGATAAATGGATTCAAAGTAACAATAGCACATTTGCAGATGACACAAAGCTGAATGGCAGTGTGAACTGTGAGGAGGATGCTATGAGAATGCAGGGTGACTTGGACAGGTTGGGTAAGTGGGCAGAAGCATGGCAGATGCAGTTTAATGTGGATAAATGTGAGGTTATCCATTTTGGTAGCGGAAACAGGAAGGCAGATTATTATCTAAATGGTGTCAAGTTGGGTATAGGGGAAGTACCACGGGATCTGGGTGTCCTTGCTCATCAGTCAATTAAAGTAAGCATGCAGGTACAGCAGGCAGTGAGGGAAGCGAATGGCGAATGGCTTTCATAACAAGAGGAGGTGAGTATTGGAGCAAAGAGATCCTTCTCCAGTTGTTCAGGGCCCTGGTGAGACTACACCTGGAGCATTGTGTGCAGTTTTAATCTCCAAATTTGAGGAAGGTAACTCTTGCTATTGAGGGAGTGCAGCATAGGTTCACAAGTTTAATTCCCGTGATGGTGGGACTGTCATATGCTGAGAGAATGGAGCGGCTTGCATACTCTGGAGTTTAGAAGGATGAGAGGGGATCTTGAATAATTTTTTTTTTATTAGAAGTATAAGTACAAGTGTAAGTACAAATATAAGTACATATAAGAACAACGTTCTTGCTAAAGAGATAGGTAATAATTACCATATTTTCTTATATATACTTCTAAACATTTTATTGTAGTTTTTTTTAGTGAAAAGTAGGAAAGTGTGAAAAATGGTTAACATAAAAATAGTTATAAAGTAACCAAAAGAGAAAAGTAAATAAAATAACAGTGGTATATTCTACAAACAGAATTTATATAATAATATATCCGTGATCAATAATGTATTATTCTTCGTTCAATCCTTCGTTCAGGTCTCGATCAGGTCCACAAACCGAGTCATATTGGTCCCTTAAGATATTCAAGGAATGGAGACCAAATCAGATTAAATTGGTCCAACTTGCCTAAAAGTGCAAGTCTTATTCTTTCCAAGTGTAAAGTCTCAGCCATTCCTGAAATCCACAATTTGATTGTAGGGGGTATGGGGCCTTTCCAAAATTGTAAAATTAATTTTTTACCAATTATTAAACTATAATCTATGAAAGTTCTTTGTGCTGTCGTGAGTAATTGATCCCTTTCTAAAATTCCCAATATTATTAATTTTGAGTCTGGAACTAGATTCTTATTTACAACATTCGAGATTACCTTAAATATTTTCAACCAAAAATTCGTAATTTTTATACAAGTTGTAAAAGAATGTGTTAAATTAGCTTCTGGGTATTGGCATTTGTCACATATAGGAGATACATTAGAAAACATTCTATGTAATTTAGATTTTGAAAAATGCAATCTATGTAAAACTTTGAATTGTATCAGAGAGTGTCTAGAATTTAATGAACAATTATGTATATATCGTAAACTTTCCTCCCAGATATCGGGTTCGATTGTTTCACCTATTTCATTTTCCCATAGTTGTCTGTACTTTTCCGTATTGGGTATATCATTTTCTAATAAAATATTATAAATGTATGATATTAATTTTTCCGTGTTTGGGTGTTTATTCAAGCATTCATCTAGAATTCCCGTCTTTCTCTTTTTATATTCATGTGCAGTTGTTTTAATGTAGTTAGTTATTTGTAGATATCTGAAGTAGTGTTTTGAGTGTAGTCCATATATTTCCTGTATTTCTTTAAATGAAAGATACTGATTATCCCTGTAGAGGTCACTGATCTTATTAATCCCTTTATTTTTCCATTGTAAGAATCCTAAATTTTCCAGGGATGGTTTAAAACTTACATTATTAGCAATGGGAAGAACTAATGGGATATCTTCTAGTTTTAACGTTCTTTTTAACTGTCTCCAAATATTAATTTCACTAGTAATTATTGGGTTTTCACGATAAATTTTCTTAAATATTTTAATTTTAGAAAATAATATGGAACTGATTTCATACGGTAAGCAGTCTTCCTTTTCCATAAGTAACCAGTTTGGATTTTCATCCAGTTCAACCCACCAAAAGTTCATATTCTTAATACTAACTGACCAGTAATAATATATAAAATTAGGTAAAGTTAAACCTCCATTAATTTTCGATTTACATAAATATTTTTTATTTATTCTATGGCTTTTATAGTCCCAAATAAAATTAGTGACTATAGAGTCAACCTTTTTAAAAAAATTCTTAGAAAGATATATCGGGATCATTTGAAATAAATATAATAATTGTGGGAGAAAAATCATTTTTATCGCATTAATTCTACCTATCATTGAGATAGGTAGTGTTCTCCAATATAGAATATTCTTAGATAATTTATTTAGTATAGGTAAAAAATTATATTTAAATAAAGAATCATATTTTTTTGTAACGTGAAACATATAAGGTTATTAAGAGTTTGGACATGCTAGAGGCAGGAAACATGTTCCCAATGTTTGGGGAGTCCGAAAACAAGGGCCACAGTTCAAGACTAAGTGGTAAGCCATTTTGAACGGAGATGAGGAAACATTTTTTCACTCGGAGAGTTGTGAATCTGTGGAATTCTCTGCCTTAGAGGGCGGTGTAGGCCGGTTCTCTGGATACTTTCAAGAGAGAGCTATATAGGGCTCTTACAGATAGCGGAGTCAGGGGAAATGGGGAGGAGGCAGGAACGGGGTACTGATTGTGGATGATCACCATGGTCACATTGAATGGTGGTGCTGGCTCGAATGGCCTAATGGCACCTATTGTCCCTTGTCTATTGACTATGGTATCTGGACTAGGCGTGCATTTCACCCTACACTTGCGCTCGGTCCTCCAAGGCCTGCTGGATCTCCCGGTTCCCAACCATTTTTACTCACATTCCCACTCCCACACTGATGTTTCTGTCCTGGGCCTCTTCCATTGCCAGAGTGAGGTGACACGCAAACTGGAGGAACGGCACCTCATAGCTTACAGCCCAATGACGAACATTGAATTCTCCAAATTAACTAAACTCCCCCCTCCTAATCAAGTCCTGGAGTCAGTCACAACCCCATCTCTTTTTTCCAGATTTCTCCCCCGACTCCATCAGTCCAAAGAAGGGGTCCAGACCCAACACGTCACCTGTCCATTCCCCTCCAAAGTGCCGGTAGAACTCAGCAGGTCAGCCATCCATGGCGGGAAACGGATGGAGAAGTGTTCCTATTACAAGCTCTCCTTGGCCCTGTCGAGAATTAACATATCAAACCATATAACAATTACAGCACGGAAACAGGCCTTCTTGGCCCTTCCAGTCCGTGCCAACCATTTATTTTCCCCTAGTCCCATCTACCTGCACTCAGACCATACCCCTCCATTCCCTTCCTGTCCATATACTTATCCACTTTACTTTTAAATGTTAAAATCGATCCTGCCTCCACCACTTCTGCTGGAAGATCATTCCACACAGCCACCACTCTCTTAGTAAAGAAGTCCCCCCTCATGTTACCCCTAAACTTCTGTCCCTTAATTTTCATGTCATGTCCTCTTGTTTGAATCTTCCCTACCCTAAATGGGAAAAGCTTATCCACGTCAACTCTGTCTATCCCTTACATCATTTTAAAGACCCCAATCAAGTCCCCCCTTAACCTTCTGCGCTCCAAGGAATAAATACCTAACTAGGCGACCAAAATTGTACACCATACTCCAGAATTGGTCTCACCAATGCCTTGTACAATTTTAACATTACTTCCCTACTCCTATATTCAATGCTCTGATTTATAAAGGTCAGCACACCAAAAGCTTTCTTTACCACCCTATCTACATGCGATTCCACCTTCGGGGAACTATTCCACAGTATTCCTCAATTCACTACCATTTACCATGTACCTTAATAAGGAAAACCGAAAGATGCAACAAACTTTAGAAAATGAAATAAAGCAATTAGATATTGAAAATGCAATATCTCCATCTAAGGTGAAATATAATAAAATTGCAATATTAAAATATAAGCTAAATATCTACATGCGATTCCACCTTCAGGGAACTATGCACAGTTATTCCTAGATCCCTCTGTTCCACAGCATTCCTCAATTCCCTACCATTTACCATGTACATCCTATTTTGATTTGTCCTGCCAAGATGTAGCACCTCACACTTATCAGCATTAAACTCCATCTGCCATCTTTCAGCCCACTCTTCCAAATGGCCCAAATCTCTCTGTAGACTTTGAAAATCTTTTCATTATCCACAGCACCCCCTATCTTAGTATCATCTGCATACTTACTTATCCAATTTTCCACCCCATCATCTAGGTCATTGATGTACATGACAAACAACAGTGGACCCAACACAGATCCCTGAAGCACCCCACTGGTCACTGGCTTCCGACCTAACAAACAGCCATCCACCATTACTCTTTGGCATCTCCCATTCAGCCACTGTTGAATCCATCTTGCTACTCCTCCATTAACACCCAAAGATTGAGCCTTCTTAACCAACCTTCCATGGAGAACCTTGTCGAAGGCCTTACTGAAATCCATGTAGACAACATCCACTCCTTTACCCTCATCAATTTCCCTAGTAACCTCTTCAAAAAATTCAAGAAGGTTTGTCAAACATGAACTTCCATGTTCAAATCCATGTTGACTGTTCTTGATCAGACCCTGTTTATCCAGATGCTTATATATATATTATCTCTAAGTATCCTTTCCATTAATTTGCCCACCACTGCCGTCAAACTAACGAGAATGCGGTGTCCATGCTTGGGGTGGGATGCAAGGTCCGAGCTGACCAATCATTGACCCCCCCCTCCCCTCGTTGGCGATCTCTTTGTCATTCCTCTGTCTTCTTCTCGCTGGATGACAAGCAGAACCGTCTTGGCTTATCAGTAGATGTATCTCCTTCCTTTTGGCCTTTCGTTTCTGCAGGTATTTACAGCGGAATCAGTACTTCCCTTAGATCCTGATCTTCCTTTTGTTTTACTAAAGGTAGCACCTTTGACAGTTGCGATTGGTTTAGGATTCTGAATACTCCCATAGTGTAAATTTGACATGAACCGTACTTCCGTTTCTATGAAGTTCCCCAGATCAGGAAGCATGGCCTCTCGATTCTCATTTTCCTCTAACAGATTAGCTTTATCCCTCCACAAATTCTCCACAAGTCTTCACGAGCTTACCACGTTTCCCGAGTACCTGCCATTAGCGTTAAGAGCCGCTAAGAGACGTCCGAACTCCGATGTACCCGCTACGTACATTATACGTACTTTGATTTATTTGTTTTAACTCGGGAGAACGCTTGAATTTACCTTTTATTTTATGTGGTTGTGTGCCTTGTTGCATTTTACTTAGTATGGCTGTATGGTAACTCAAATATCACAGTACTGTAACGGCACCTGCTGGTGCCTGCGGGTAGTCGAATCCTGCGGTCAGCTACCTCGGTCATGTGATTGTGGGGAGGGGTTTTTGTTCGTGCGCTTTCTGGGGGATGCCCTCCCAGTCTCGTTTCAACCATCATTGTGGTAAGACCTATTCAGTTAGTCGTTGTTGAACTCTTGTTGATTTCGCCGTTTACGTTAATAAACCTGTTTGAAATCAACTCTAGTCTCACTACAGTTCCTTAATTGAAACGTGACGATAAATTCCAACTTGAACTTGATAAGCTTTCCTCTATAATTAGAAAACTCTAATCTTGGATATGTATTTATATGTGTGTGCGATGTTTGTGAGTAATCATATCTTATCGGAAAAAACGATGTGCTAACGGTAAAAAAATTCTTACAGCCCCAAGCTGGCCACGTCCCATTCCCCTTATTCCCCCAAGTTGGCTACCTCCCATTCCACTTACTCCTCCAAGCTGGTTACCTCCCATCCCTTACTCCCCTAAGCTGGCTTCCATCCCTTACTCCCCCAAGCTGGCTCCCATCGCCCTGTCATGGGCTGTGGGTCAGCAGCGCACACACACACGATGGGGCTGGGCCACGGCTCCGGGCAGGGGACACATGGGGCCATAAACCCAGCAACATCCCCATCAGCTGCAGCAGAGTTGGAGACAGTCTGGTCCCTCCACCCACCCTGAATCACTGACCGCGCTGCACCAGCACCACGACCCCCCCTACCAGGGTGATTCACCCCCCCCCCCCGACCCCCACATGGGGTGATTCACCCCCCAAACCCCCACATGCGGCGATTCGCCCCCTGACACCAACATGGGGTGATTCACCTGGGAGAGCGTGTGTGTGCGCGAGAGACGGTGCAAGAGAGGGAGTGTGAGAGAGAGGAGGGAGGCACGAGAGGGTGGAGTGGAGAGAATTTGTGTACGAGTGCATGGGGAGTGGGGGGAGAGGGGAGAGAAAGGAATGTATAGGTGCAGCTTTAAGGGACATTGGTCTGGTAGCATTTGAAGTATTGCATACAGTTCTGGTCACTCCATTACATGACTGATGTGGAGGCTTTGGGGAAGGTGCAGAGATGGTTAACCAGAATGGTTTAAAAGCAAGGAACTGCAGATGCTGGTTTTCTAAATGGACACAAAGTGCTGGAGTAACTCAGCGGGACAGGCAGCATCTCTGGAGAGACGGAATGGGTGACTGAAGAAATGACCCGAAGCATTACCCATTCCTTCCACTATTTTGTGTCTACATAAAGAGCGCCTATCTATCCACGTGGCGGTGTGCCAGCAGGCTAGAGGAGCGGGCAAAGGCCTTGCCACAGCGCGGGCAGGTGAAAGGGCACTGACCGGTGTAGACTCACCGATGCACCAGCTGGTGGTCAATGTGGGCGAAGCCCTTCCCACAGGACGGGCAGGGGAAGGGACGCTCATCGCTGTGAGTATGCCTGTGTTGGCACAGGCTGGACATGTGGGAGCCACACTTTGCGTGCACAAAGGGTCTGTCTCCGGTGTGTATCCACTGGTGCTCCCGCAGCCCCTGTGCTCTCTTGTCACAGTGGGAGCAGCTGCTCGACGGCGTGGGCCCGCTGGTGCTGCTGCAACCCCTGCGAGCTGTCAAACTACGGGCAGTAATAGGGCTGGCCACTGGTGTGCACGTGCTGGTGAGACATGGAGTGGGAGGCCCTGGCAAAGCGCTCTCCACACACCGGGCTGGGGACGGGACTGTCGCTGGCGTGCACCCGCTGGTGCGACAGCAGCTTGGAGGGGCGGGTGAAGCCCTTGCCGCACTGGGTGCAGGTAAACGGGTACTCACCGGTGTGGGTGCGCTGGTGCACCAGCAGGGCGTCGGAGCGGGTGAAACCTTTGCCGCACTGGGCACAGGTGTAGGGGCGCTCGCCGGTGTGGGTGCGCTGGTGCACCAGCAGGGCGTCAGAGCGGGTGAAGCTCTTGCCACACTGGGTGCAGGTATAGGGGCGCTCGCCGGTGTGGGTGCGCTGGTGCATCAGCAGGGCGTCGGAGCGGGTGAAACCCTTGCCGCACTGGGCGCAGGTGTAGGGGCGCTCGCCGGTGTGGGTGCCCTGGTGTGCCAGCAAGTGGCTGGACTGGGTGAAACACTTGCCGCAGTCGTCGCAGGTGTAGGGCCGCTCACCGGTGTGGGTGCGCTTGTGCACCAGCAAGATGCTGGAGCGGGTGAAGCCTTTGCCGCAGTCGGAACAGATGAAGGGTCGCTCACTGCTGTGCACCCGCCGTGGCTCCTGCAGCTCCGACAACTGGGAAAAGCTCTTGCCAGAGGTGAAGCAGCTATATGGCTTCTCACCCGTGTGCACCCGTCGGTGCACCTTCAGATATTTCGCCATCTTGAAGCTCTTGCCGCAGTCGGAGCAGGTGAAGGGCCTCTTGCTGGAGTGCACACGCTTGTGCTGCAGCAGGCTTTCGCAGCGGGTGAAGCTCTTGCCACATTCCGAGGAGTCGAAGGGGCGTTCTCCCGTGTGGACCCGCCGGTGGGTCTCCAGCTGGCTCAGGCACCGCCAGGCCTTGCCACACATGTCGCACTCATAACGCTTCTCCTTGTTGTGTCCTGTCATGTGGTCCTCCATCGAAGCCCAGCCCCTCAAAGCTCAGCCGCACACTGAGCAGATGGGGTGGAGGCTCACCAGCACCCTGGCCGCCCTCAATGGCCACTCACGTCCCCGTCTCGCCGTCCACAGTAACGGGTCCTAAACCCAGCAGGAGCAGCACCGCCATTCAATATGATCGTGCATGATCATCCAAAATCAGGACCTCGTTCCTGCTTTCTTCCAAAATCCCTTGATTATGTTAGCCTTAAAAGCAATATCGAACTCTCTCTTGAAAACATCCAGTCAATTGGCCTCCACTGCCTTCTGTGGCAGAGAACTCCACAGATTCGCAACTCTCTGGATAAAAAGTTTCTCTTCATCAAATGGCATAACCCTGATTCTTATCTGTTACCCCTGGTTCTTGACTATCCCAATATCGGATTTTTTTTCGAGAGAGTGCGGAATACATTGATCAGCTTTGTAGCGCTATTGTATACATCAGTACCTCAGACAAAGTTTAATTTCCATAATGGGGTAGAGGGGATTGAATAGTGCCCTAGCCTATGGAGGGACTGTTCATAAGCCTGATAACGGCGGAAACGAAACAAGTCCTAAGTCTTATGATGCGCGCTTACAAACATCTACCTTTTGCCGGATAGCTGTAGGGGAAAGAAAAAAACTGACCGTGATTTGCCAAGTCTTTGATTTTGTTCGGTGTTTGGGTAATGTTTGCAAGATGAAGTGCACATGAAGACTATGATTAGTCTGGGCTCTGTGATGGACTGGGCTACATTTACAACCCTCTGCAATAACTCGCGGTCTTGGGATAGTTGTTCCCAAAACAAGCTTGGATGCAACGTGGCAATAAACTTCTTGCCATATATTTGCAAGAGTAACGGGAGAAATGACAAATGTCTTTTTATTTTCGTTTGCGCGCCTTCTTGGGTGTCACATCAATGTGATTGCACCACGTCATAGTGGCAATATTGACAGGAACCTGCAGGCAATACTTTACACTCCGACGGTGGTGGGTATATGGAACAATCTGTCTGAGGAGTTAGTTGAGAACTGTTCTACTCCCCTCTACTCATAAGCTTTGTGCCAAACAGCTGGCACCGGTATATACAGACATGTTTAAGTAGTCGCTGCAGGCATGTACTGTTCCTGCCTGCTTCAAAGTCTCCACTATTGTCCCTATTCCCAAAAAGGCAAGGATTATTTGTCTTAATGACTACAGGCCTGTCGTACTGACCCCTGTAGTCATGAAGAGACTGTAAAGGCTTGTGCTGGCAAAGCTGAAAAATATCACAAATTCCCTGCAGGACTAGTCTGCAGTTTTGTATATCGGGCCAATAGATCTGTGGATGATGCAGTCAACCTGGGCCTGCACTTCATCCCACAGTACCTGGACCGCCAGGGGACCTATGCGAGGATCCTGTTTGTTGATTTTAGCTCTGCATTCAACACCATTGTGCCAGAGCTACTACACTATAAACTTTCCGAGTTGACTGTGCCTGAACCCCTCTGTCGGTGGATCACCAGCATCCTGACATACAGGAAGCAGCATGTGAGGCTGGGAAAGCACACCTCGGGCGCGTAAACGCTCAGCATAGGAGCACCGCAAGGCTACGTACTCTGTCCGCTCCTCTACTCTATCTACACCAACGACTGCACCTCCACAGACACCTCTGTCAAGCTTCTCAAGTTTGCGGACGACACAACCATGTTTGGACTGATCCAGGATGGGGAGGAATCTGCCGACAGACAGGAAGTGTCACAGCTGGCGTTCTGGTGCCGTCGCAAAAACCAAGACCTCAATACTCTTAAAACGGTGGAAATTGATTGAAGATTTTAGGAGAGCTCCTCCTCCCCTCACCCCACTCACCATCAACAACACCACAGTCACATCTGTGGATTATTTTAAATTCCTGGGAACCATCATCTCCAAGGACCTTAAGTGGGGAGCTACCATCGACTCCACAGTCAAAAAGGCACAACACGGGATGTACTTCCTACGGCAGCTGAGGAAGCACAATCTGCCACAGGTAATGATGGGCCAATTCTACATGGCCATCGTAGAGCCTGTTCTCACCTTCTCCATCATGGTCTGGTTTGGCTCAACCACAAAGCACGACACCTGGAGGCTGCAGCGAATCCTCCGATCAGCAGAGAAGGTTATTGGCTGCAACCTTCCCTCCATTGATGAACTGTACACTGCAAGGACAAGGAAGCGAGCGGGCAAGATCATCTCTGACCCCTCTCTCCCTGGCCACAAACTCTTTGAATCACTTCCCTCTGGAAGGCGACTCCGGATTGTCAAATATGCCGCCGCCAGACATAAAAAAACAGTTTTTATCCACGAGTAGTTGCTCTACTCAACAGCCAAAAATCTGTAGCCTCCCTTTGATCTGGTATTTTGTTGGTTCACATGCTTGATCCATGGTGTTAAATAATTAATGTTTTATTATTATTAATGTTTAGTGTTTTCTGAGTCATTGGTAAGTGTTACTGTTTGTCATGTTGTTACTTGTGGGCGGAGCACCAAGGCAAATTCCTTGTATGTGAAAACTTGGCCAATAAACTTACTTACAGTATTTACTTAACTTATTACTTCTACAGCAAGAATGTTTGGAAATTTCGGAGCCAATTCAACAGTGGTAAGAAATAGATAGATAGCTGTTGGGCAATCAATGTTGAGCAGGAACTGATTCTTGAATAATCTTTAGCTGCGCCGACTTGTACTTTAATAAATGATGCTACACTGCATGCGTTTCATTAATATCGGTGTTTTGATGAAATCATTAAATTCCGACTTTACAAACGTTCCCATTCTCCGTCGATGTCTTCTGTCATCTGAGTATATCATGTCTTCCTTTTGTATTTCAGATGCCGGAGAATTACTACGTCCGCAGTACATTATCAGCATGTTTATTGTGTTCTTACACCCGCCACCACACTTCACCTTCTCTTCGTATTTGTCAGTCCATTTGTGGTTAACAGCCATTCATCACCTTCTCTTTTGCATCATCACCGTCTGTGTCTCGTTTAGAATATTAGTCAGCGTCACAGTATGAACATTGCCGCTCTGATCAGAGTTATTTCCTATCTCCCGGGTCAGTTGGTCAGGTTGGTTCTATTATTATCACATGTACCGAGCTGCAGTGGAAAGATTTGTTTTGCAGGCTATGAACTTGGTTCAGATATTCCAGACATAAAAGCAATCAATGTAAAGCCGAGTGCAATAGATCGGGTAAATGGGAAGATACAGAATGTAGAATATAGTTCATGATACAGAATATCATGCTGAATGTGGTTCTTTATTTCCACTAAACCCCGATTTGTCCGGATATTTGGAACAATGAACAATCGTTGCTCAAGCCACATTGCATAATTCCCGTCTACCGTTCTCCTAGGAGTTGCACCTTTGCATTTGGAGGACTGGAGATCTGGACAAACATCAATGAACTTTATGTAAAATTCGTGTACAACCGTGCCAAGATGCATAGCTAGAAAGATTAATGATGCAATGCTTCTATTAACTATGTCTTGGATTGTGAAGGTGTAAACAGATAAGCTGCAAGGGGCATTAAGATTTAGGCTTCATGTTTAGGTTGATTATTGCCATGTGTATTGAGGCGCATGATAAAGCAAAGGGGGGATACAGAATGCAAAATATAGTTCGCATCATGATAGCGCATATGTTCCATGGACATATATCCACCAGTGTTGGGATGGTTCGAACAGTACTCTGATAATGGACGGGAATAAACGATTCCTATATGTAGTTGTGCGCTTTCGAGCGCTTGTACTTGCAACTGAACGGGAGAAGGGGTGGAAAGGAATGTTCGTGTTGGGACACGGCTTTTATTATGTTTGTTGCTGTTGCGAGGCAGCGTGGTATAGATGGAGTCAATTGTGCGAGGTCTGATCTGTGTGACGGACCGTGGACATCTAAAATATCTCTACACCTTCCAGCCGCCTTGGGCAGAATATTTCCCAAACTAAGCTGCGATGCATCGCACCTATATGCTTCTTGTGGTCCATCCGTAGCGGCTTGTAGAAGGTCTGTCTGTCTCCTCCGAACGTTGAGTTTGCCGTCTTGGCTACCTCATCTATGTGGTTGATGCTGGACTGATCGGTGGTAATAATAACGCCAAGCAACTCGACGCTTTTTCGTCTTGTTAACATCGGGGAAGTGGGTATTTTCAACACACGATTTCAGTCAGTAATCATTCTCTCCTGCCAGTATTGCGCATCATCGTTTTTGTGATCCGACACACTACAGTGGTGTTGTCTGCGAGCACGTTGACGGAATTGGGCCGTACGCGGCCTCGAGTCGCGAGTTTAAACGGAGAATATTAGGGAACTGAGAATGAATCCTTGCGGGGCAGCGGCGATGAGTGTTATTGTGAAGAAGTTGTTGTCACGTAACCTGAATGATTGAGGACTGTGGGCCAGAAAGTTACCGATCCCGTGGCAGAGGAAGGATGTGATTCCGAGATCCAGAGTTGGAGGTAACCGCCATCCCTCCCCCAGCAGACACAGTTCCACATGACCTTATGCACAATGACAATTACCGACGTGACCGCAATTTCCACGTATAGATACATTAGTCTTCATTTCTTACATGTCCACAAATATATTCGCTCCTCGTAGAATTATATCGTGGAGATATGGTGTTTCTACCCAGCTAGAATGAGGATTTCCTACAAGGGACAGGAAGAATCGTTTATAAATCCGGACGTTGCACACAAATGTGTTCACACCACCGTGGAAGAGAACAAGTGGTTGGAAGGGATGGACGGTATGGGCAAATCTTTATTTTTATTACTCCACTGTCAGCAGCTGAGCACTTGCGGAGACTCACGAACATTTTAAAAGTCTACGATGGAGAAACTTTCCACGTGCGCCTGTTTAGAATTCTTATTGGTGGAATTTTAATTCAAGGACCTTCTGTGTTCCAAGCAAAAGAATAAACACCGCAATGACGAGCTGAAGAGCAGAATGCGGACAGAGCAATTACTGCTGTTTAAGAGATTAAATGACTAACCTAAATTGTGCAGATCTAACACTGTTAACAATATTAACATAGAATATTAACATAGAAATAGCAACGGATGTTCACTTTCATAGTGGACGATAGTTGATGAGGAAATAACTAATAACAAATTTTAAAACTAATATTTAAATTTCAACAAGTTTCAATGTTATCTATAATTGGAGGGAGAGAAGGAGAAGCCGACACCTGGCCCAGATCCAGGAGCCTGTTTCAGGTTAACCCCTTCAACCACCAGCTGATTATTACCGAGGTAAAACCATATGTTTAAACACTTAGTAGACCAAATTGTTAGATATATATGAGAAGTCATAATGAAATGCATACAGTACATATAATGTAAATGTGTACTATACATTTGATTTTGAAAGGGTCCAGTTGCACTATGTTATGAGTAATTAGGGGTTTAGGGGTAACATGAGGAGGAACTTCTTTACTCAGAGAGTGGTAGCAGTGTGGAATGAGCTTCCAGTGGAAGTGGTGGAGGCAGGATCGATTTTAACATTAAAAAATAAATTGGATAGGTATATGAACGGGAAAGGAATGGAGGGGTATGGTCTGAGTGTAGGTAGATGGGACTGGGAAGTAAATGGTCGGCACGGACTGGAAGGGCCGAGAAGGCCTGTTTCCGTGGTGTAATTGTTATATGGTTATATTGTGGCGTCAGCATAAACATAGGCCACATAAGCTCGAACCCTCGTCAGGAGAGGGTGGGCACACGACGTCATGGGCAGAGGGAGTGTCCTGGTACATAAGCTCTCTCACCACGAGACCCACCAGGTGTTTTCTACCGGTAGCTGAGCCCGAGGGAACAACCTCGCTCAGCTACAACAACCCTACATATAGTTAGCGCACCCACTATATGTGTGACAACAGAATAAAGAACCACTTGCACCAACCTGATGTCTCTTCTTTATTCGCCACGTATGGTGCCACTACATTGGTGACCCCCGACTGTCCGAATTTAAATTTGGACTCACTGACGACACAACCTCGGGAGACCTGATGTCTGCAGCCGGCTGCCCAGCCCTGAAGAACTACGCTGCCGTCAACCAGGCCCTGCAGTGAGGTATGTCGCCTCTTCCTCACCTGCTGCTGCTCACTGGAGCTGAGAAGCCACGGCTACCGCCGCTCTCCCGCTCCCGGCAACGGGGCAGGCCCCGCTTCCAACCCTCACACCGCTCCAGGCCTTGCGTGACGGCCGCCGAGCTCCTCTGCATGACCTGCCAGGAGCCGACCACCGGAGCGGAGAGGTTTTACCAGCCGCCGCTGCCCCACCAGCTGCTGCAGGAGCTGCGAGCATAGCAACCTCCTGCCCACGGCAACCCAGACACACGCCCGATGGCCCTGGGAGCAGAGTGAGTACCTGCCACTCTCCCGCTCCCGACAATGGACCCCGGTGCCAGGCCTCACCGCGTCTCCAGGCCCCAGCACCGCTCCAGGCCCCAGCACCGCTCCAGGCCTCACCGCGTCTCCAGGCCCCAGCACCGCTCCAGGCCTCACCGGGTCTCCAGGCCCTGCACCGGACCCGGCACAGCAACAGGCCTCGCCACGGCTCCACGTCCGGCCCTGCATCATGCCTGGCCCCGCCGACCGCGGCACTTGATAAAGTGGGCTTACCTGAGGCGACCGCCGAAGACGCCCTGCAGCTCCTCACCGGCTTCCGACTACAAACATGGCCGCGGCCGGCCGGAAGTGAACTACGAACTTACCTGGCCGCCGTCTTCAGCGCCACCTTCTGGCCGGATGCCGTCCCTGCAGCTTCACTGCCAGCGACAGCGCCACCGTCAGTTTGGCTGCTGTCCCTGCAGTCTCACCGCCGACCACAGCGCCACCTAACGGCCGGATGCCGGCACTGCAACCTCACCGTCATCCACAGCGCCACCTTCCGGCCGGATGCCGTCACTGCAGCCTCACCACTGTCCACAGCGCCACCTTCCAGCTGGACGTTGTGGCTGCACGATGAACACTGGACAATTTGAAATTTAGACACTGGACACTAATTATTATTAATTTTTTTTCTAACTGATTTTTTTTTGTGTGCACTGCAATTAGTTTGTATATTGTATTTGGTTTTTCCCCCATCGTTTTTGGGGGCCGTGTGTCACAGGACACTCTCCCTTAGCTGGTCAAGGAGATGTAACCATGTCTCTTCAGTCTCGTCGCACCCCTCGGTACATCGGGATCTCACACGCAGAGCGTCAACTGCGCCCGTGTAGAGCACCGTCCCGACCCACGCCTGGGGTGTCCCAGACCTCTTCTGTCCGGCGGCTTCTGCATCGGTCTCCTCGCACCCCTCGGTACATCGGGATCGCCCACGCAGAGCGTCAACTGCGCCCGTGGAGCCCTCCGTCCCGACCCACGTCCGGGGTGTCCCAGACCTACATGCAGGAGCCTCCCTTGACCAAGCTATTCCTTCCTCCTGTTCTGGGGGGGGGTCCTGTGGCGTCAGCATAAACATAGGCCACATAAGCTCGAACCCTCGTCAGGAGAGGGCGGGCACATGACGTCATGGGCAGAGGGAGTGTCCTGGTACATAAGCTCTCTCACCACGAGACCCACCAGGTGTTTTCTACCGGTAGCTGAGCCTGAGGGAACAACCTCGCTCAGCTACAACAACCCTACATATAGTTAGCGCACCCACTATATGTGTGACTACAGAATAAAGAACCACTTGCACCAACCTGATGTCTCTTCTTTATTCGCCACGTATGGTGCCGCTACAATATGGTTTATCATATGGTTAATTAAGGGAGCGGAGCTAATTGTTTAATATCGACATTGGAAGTCGATACAATGTTTTCTCCCACCAACAGGTGGGTCACTTGTTACAGTGCCGATAAGTTTGGACACTGTATTTTCACTTTTTAAAGCTGCTTTAAATTATCACAACAAGTGACATGTGTATCTTTTTTGTTTAAGGTTAATCGCAAAAGGAATCTACCAATTGAACTTTGTAGTGCAAATGTTCCCCCAATATCTAAAGACCTGAGGTGTGGATGCACCGTAAGCTACACGGGTACTAAAACCACTCAAAATGCAAGACGATAAAGAAAAGAAACTGGGAGAAATCTCGTTCTGCAGCTGGAACATGAGGGGTGTTAATTAACGTATTAAAATGGGTTAGATATTAGCTCAGCTGAAAGCATACAATACAGACATTATTTTTTTTACAAGAAACTCATCTTACATCCCAAGATCAAGCTAAATTGAGGACGTATTGGATAGGCCTAATCTTTCACTCTTCATATAACTCGAAATCTAGAGGTAAGTCAATCATTATTCGTAAAGGCATACCATTTAAACCAAAGAGTACCTTAACAGATAAAGAAGTGAGATATTCGATAGTTACCGGTGAAATCCATGCTACCCCAATCACCTTGGCAAATATATATGCGCCCAATTTTGACAATCCTCATTTTGTCAATAAAATCTTGAATACAATCGCAGAATATAATTACCAAAACGTCATAATCAGAGGAGACTTTAATTGTGTTTTCGATCCTTACTTAGACAAATCTAGGCAAAAACAGAGAGGTAATATGAAATCTAAAACTAGTGAAGTTTTAAACACATATATAAAAAATACCAATATAAAGATGTTTGGAGGATCGCAAATCCGACCGGCAGGGAATGCTCATTTTATTCAATGGTACACAAGACACCCTCACGTATAGATTGTTTCCTGGTGGATACAACATTAATTCCGTACACTTCCAACCCAAAATGCCATACCAACATGATTTCAAATCACTCCCCACTAACTTTATTTTTTAAAACTGGAAGGAATGTCTAAGAATAAATCGTTTTAGAGGTATAATCATCACATTTAAAAAAGTCCCACAAGGGAGTATATATTCAAAACAACAAATGGACCTCTTTTCAATAAATTACACTCCAGACATATCGCCTACATTATTATGGGAATATTTCAAATCATTTATTAGAGGCGTTAAAATTTCATACCAAGCTTTCCAAATTAAAAAAAAAACAAGAATGAACAAAGACAGTTAGAAGAACAACTTAGACAACTGGATATAGATAATGCTAAAGACCCAACTATGGATGAACTCAATAAAATATTCATACTGAAATTTAAGTTAAATAAATTATTATTATCTAAAGCCATAAGATTATTCCAAATCAAAAGACAGGATAAGCCCCACAACCATTGGCACGTCAGTATAAAAAACGAGAAAAAGAACACACGATCCTAAAGATCAAATCAGATAGAGGGGAAGTATTAACGTTACCGAATGATATTAATAAAAGATTTGCGCTATTTTATGAGAATTTGAACACATATAGAACGACAACGGACACCAATAAAGTCACAGAGTTCTTGGTCGTTTTCCAAAACTATAGTTGCGGGAACAAGAGGAATTGGGAGCACAAATCTCAATTAAGGAAATAGAAGACACAATAGTTTCATTAAATAATGGGAAAACACCGGGCCCTGATGGATTTAGTAATGAATTTTATAAATGTTTTGATTACATAATTACACCACGCCTACAGAAAATGTATACATATGTATTTAAAGAACAAACATCACCTGAAACACTAGCAGAATCAACGATCACATTAATACTTAAGAAAGATAAAGATATAGAAGAACCCGGATCACATAGAGCTATGGCGTTGTTAAATACAGATCAAAAATATTAGCGAAAATATCAGCTAGAAGATTTAGTAAGTATGTTAGTAAATTAATACATCCGGATCAAACGGGGTTTATCCTTAAGAGACAATCATTTAATAATTCGAGACGGCTGCTCAACATAATGCATTCACACCAAACTGAAGAACAAGAATTATCAATTATTACGTTGGATGCAAATAAATCATTCGATCAGGTGGTATGGGATTATATTGTTAAAGTTTTACAAAAATTACAACTGGGAGAGAATTTCATCCTATGGATTAAATTACTATATAATAAGCCAACGGCTAGAATATTAATTAATAACATTGTGTCTACGAAATTTCAATTGTCAAGGTGTAATAGACAAGGATGTTCACTATTACCGCTGTTATTTGCTCTTATAATCGAACCCCTAGCGAAAGAATTAGAACACATCCGAATATCCATGGCTACATCACAAAATATTCAAATAATAAAATATCATTGTATGCTGATGATGTACTATTGTACTTCACAATACCACATATCACTATACCAAATGTATTAAATTTAATTGAGGATTTTGGATCATTCTCAGGATACAGAATAAATTGGAACAAAAGTGAAATCATGTCAATAAAACCGAAAGACTCAACACACCTCTTAAAATTTCCTTTTAAGGTAGCTAAAGAAAAAAATAAATACTTGGGTATTGAAATTACCAGAAGATATCAAGATATGTTTAACGCAAATTATAATCCTTTACTTAAGAAATTATATAATTTAATTAAATTCTGGAAAACGCTTCCGATGTCTTTAATAGTTTTTTTTTTATTGGATTCAGACATTGCAAATATTATATGGGATTATAAATCCCATAGAATACAAAGAACACACTTGAATAAACCCAAAGCAGTAGGGTGATTAGCACTCCATAAATATATGTATTAATACTGGTCTGTAAATATTAAAAATATGATTCAACTGCTGGACAATTCTCCCCAGCAGCTGGATTGGATTATAATGGAGAGAGAGGACTGCTCCCCTTGTAATACTGGAGCGATCCTTCGCTCGCCAATGAAGTTGAATAATAACTATAACAAAAATCCAATTACACATAGCACAATTAGAACTTGGAAACAAATAAAATATAATCTAGAAATAAGAAATGTATCTCTCTTATCTCAAATAGTTAATAATCCTTCGTTTAAGCCCTCGATTACAGATGAATCATTTATACAATGGGGAAGAGTAGAAATTAAAACGCTTGGAGACTTGTATGAAACGGGAAAATTACTGTCATTCAAACAACTACAACTAAAGTACAATCAGGGAAACAACCAATATTTTAAATATTTTCAAATATGTGACTATCTGGCGCATATGCACAAGATTATTACAATATGCCATTAGATCTACTGGATGAAGCAATGAAGACAAAGGCTGAATCAGCAAATTTTATATCATATTTATATATTATTATTTTACATGCAGAAATACCAACAACTGGAGGTATTAGACGAAACTGGGAACAAGAATTAGCTATTACAATTTCAAAAGGTAGGTGGGATGAACATTTATTAAATGTGCACAAATGTTTTATTAACGTAAGACACTCTCGAATCCAATTTAAAATTGTACATAGACTATACTATTCAAAAACGAAAAGAAGTAAACTTTTTCCCAACGTATCACCTATCTGTGATAAATGTCAGTCTCAAGAAGCTACTATAGTGCACTCATTTTTTTTTGTATAGAAATTCAAAAATTGTTGATTGAAATCTTTGAAATCTTCATAAGATTATTTAAAATTAAGCTGACACGAAAAGCAGAATAGATTATCTTTGGAACAACGGAAGGTAGCCCTGAATTAAATGTATTTCAAAAGAACTAATTTGAATATGGGTTCATAACTGGAATTTTTTTTTTTTTTTAATTTTGGAAAAACGCTCCAATACCAACAATAAATACGTGGATTTCAACTATGTTTGAAACACTATATCTGGGACGTATGAGATTCCGCCTGGCAGGAAAATCAGATCGCTTTTATAAGACGTGGTCCACCTGACCACCCTCCACACCCCACCACACAACACTCCATCCTCAGTCACCTCACCTGCCTTCCTCCAGCCACAACCCCCATCCCTGCCGCGTGTTCACCATCCCCCCGGACCTCCCCCTCTCCGACACCGAAAGGTCGGTCCTCAGCAGAGGTCTTACCTTTGTCCCCCTCCGTCCCCACCTCAATGAGTTCCGCGCCCACCACGACTTGGAGCTCTTCTACCGTCGCCTCCGCCTCACAGCGTTCTTCCACGGAACAGGTCCTCGCCCCTCACTGATGATCCCTTTTCCTGTCTCCCACGTACCCCTCCTCGTGGACCCCCCGTCGTGGCCCACCAGCTTTAGAACTCTTTATACAAAACTGCCGTCGGGATATCAACCGCCTCGACTTCTCCACTCCCCTGTCTCACTCCAATCTCTCCCCCTCCGAACGTACTGCCATCGACTCACTCCGCAACAACCCAGACTGGGTTATGAAAGCCGCCGACAAGGGAGGTGCTGTGGTAGTCTGGCGGGTCGATCTCTACAAAGCAGAGGCCACGCGCCAACTCTCGTACACCTCCTCCTACTTACCCTTGGACCATGACCCCACTGACGAGCACCAGGCCACCATCTCGAGCACCACAACCGACTTCATCAACTCCGGCTCCCTACCCCCCCGAGCCTTCAACCTCATCGTTTCCAGCCCCGCACAGCCCGATTTTACCTTCTGCCCAAAAGAGTCTGAAGAAGGGTCTCGACCCGAAACGTCGCCTATCTCCTTCGCTCCTTAGATGCTGCTGCACCCGCTGAGTTTCTCCCGCTTTTTGTGCAACCCCCGTCTGCATTTTTTAGATTTACTACAAGGATAGGGTGCAATAATCTCAAAAAGGCACTGGCTTTAGATCTTGGTAAAGGGAGTTGAAAAATTGTCGAGTTGGTAAATTCCTTTTGCGTGATGTTTATAATAAAGCAACTGTATTTTCCTTTTTTCTTCCTTCTCCCGCTTCTTTTCTCAGGTATATCTCTTAATTTATTTTTTCCAATTCCTCGATTAAGGGTTCTTTTTTTATTTTCATTTGTCACGCTTCCTCACTTTCACAATTATCTCACAATTTCTCTATTTCTCTATTTCTATCTTTTTACCTATCTTTTTATTTTAAGGGTACAATAAATGTAATTCTATATACGGCATGTACACTGATGTAAGTTACTTTACCTCTAATAAACAAAAAAAATAAAAATAAAAATAAATCAAATAGTAACTATATAATGTAATCGATATTTGTGATTGGCTTATAGGGGTTGCCCCCCCCCCCCCCCCACCACCCCCCCCCCCCCCACCACCCCCCCCCCCCCCCACATAGTTTCGCGCCACAGTCTGCGATCAGGTATTATAAGAGTGGACACCACATGGATCGGGGTCTATCTGCAGGGGTTGCACTTGGGGCCGTGCTAACTTTCTGGAATTTGTTTACTCGCATGAGGCTGAAAGGATTGGACAAGTAGCGACAAGGATCGGACCCGCGGTGATTAGGTATCGGACAGGAAGTTCGTGATTGTGTTTGAGAAGCGGAAGTGGCGGCGCTGCCTGGCAGCTGCGGCTCGCCTGCAGTCCGTCTGATTTTTCTTTTTTTGTTGTTGTTTTTGTTTTTGTTTATATCTGTTTTAGTTCAGTTAGTTTATTAGATTGTGTAAGTGGGGGGGGGGGGGGGGGGTGGGAGAAACAGGGCTTTAGTCTCTTCCTTCGGGGGGATACGACCTTTTCTTGTTGTATCCCCTGTCTCCGTCTGCGCTGAGGCCCTAATGGCGGAGCTGACGGCCTTGGGGGCCTCGGAGCTGATGGGCTCGGGCGGCGTTCGCGGCAGCGGCAGTTCCGGCAGCAGCAGTTCCGGCAGCGGCAGTGGCTCGACTGGCCTGACCTGGCAGCGGCAGCGGCCCGACCTGGAGCTGTGTCGGCATTCCGGTAGCAGCGGCAGCGGCCCGACTTGGAGCAGCGGCCCGACCTGGAGCTGTGGCGGCATTCCGGCGTTCCGGTGGCGGCAGTGGCCCGACTTGGAGCTGTGGCCTGACTCTGCAGTTGTGGCGGTGTTCTGACGTTTCGGCGGCGGTGGCAGCGCAGCTTCCGAGGCGCGGCCGCGGGACCCAGTGCACGACATCGTCGGGAGCTTGCAGTCACAGGTTGGTGACCTGTTTTCTGGAGCTCCCGCTGGACTGGAGGGCGGCAGCTTTGGCCGCCCCGGGCCGCGGAGTTTGAACCGGCCCGTTCGCGGAGCTGGATTCAGCCGCGGAACTGACTCACTTACCAACACCCGGCAGGGACAATACATCGGAGGCCTGGATCGCCTCAGCGCAGAGGGAGAACAAGGAGGGAAGAGACAAAGACTAAGACTTTTGCCTTCCACCACAGTGAGGAGGTGTTTCGTGAACTCACTGTGGTGGATGTTAAATTTGTGTTTTTTGTGTGTTTTTGTTACTTTTAATAGATATATGACTGCAGGCACGAAATTTATTTCAGACCGGAAGGTCTGAATGACAATAAAGGTAATCTGAATCTGAGAAGAATAAATCATCAGTTGATCCAGTGCTTGACTCAGGGTTTTCCTGAACTAGACTAAGGGTTAAGCTGTAGGAGCATAATCGCAACTCTCTCTTTTGTGAATGTATAACATATGTTTATGCATGTCTGTATGATCACTATTCAGCTTCTTGCGCTTGAAGGATATACACTGAGTTTGATCCGCCTCTTCCTCTAGCTCGGTCCCTAGACACCTGACATAATTCTTCTCTGCAATCTTTCCAGCTTAGTAACATTATTCCTACAACAGGGTGACGAAAACTGAACACGATGTCCCTTATACCACCAAAACACGCAGCACTTCGCCCTTCTTTGTATAAACCCCCTTTAGTAATTCATCACCCCACCTCCCAAACCAGTCAAGATCCTGTTGCAATTTTGATAACCATCTTCGCCATCCCAATACCACCTACTTTAGTGCCATCTGCAAACTTGTTAATTATGCCTTGTCTGTACTCATCCAAATATTTATATAGATAACAAACAGCAATGGGCCCAGCACCGAACCCAGGAGTACTCCACAACACACCGGCCTCCAGTCCGAAAAATAACGTTCTAAACTCACCTTCTGCTTCCTTCCATCAAAAGAATTTTCTATCCATTCGGCTAGCTGTCCGATCCCATGTCATGTACCCTTTCGGAGCATCCTGCCACACGTACCTTCTCAAATACCTTGCTCAAATTCATATATACGCCGTCCTCAGCTCTCCCCTCGATAACCTTTTGCTGACAACTTCAATAGAAACGGGATAATACACGGAACTTGTTTCACTATCGTTTAATACTTCAGGATACGTGGCAATCACATCAAGCCCAACTATTCACTTACCATTAATAAACCCACTGCAACTGCCAAGGACATGAAACTTCGCATTGTTGGAACTTGTAGAGCTGCAAGAAAATAACTGAGGCCATTCAGCTGTTCGTGCCAAAACCGCCATTTAATGTGATCATGGCTGGTCATCCACAATCCCGTTCCTGCCTTCTCCCCATAGCCCTTGATTCCGCTAGGCCTAAGACCTCTAACTAACTGTCTGTTGAATGCACTGATTGAATCAGCCTCCACTGCATTGTGAGGCAGAGAATTCCACAAATCCAAGTTTCAACGCTCTCCCTGAGACCTCGTGGATTCCACCAGTGTCCCCAGAGTTGCCCCGACATTTGAAAGACTTTGTGGTGTTCGGCTGATTTCACTGTTTAAGATGCGTCTATGAGTGGTAGCACATGGAGGAACTAGTGGGAATGCGGGACACATTGAAACGAATGTTGTCTGTCGATCCTTGTTCAATGACGGGACATATTTTTGAGGAAAACATTTTTCACACAGAGAGTGGTGAGTCTCTGGAATTCTCTGCCACAGAAAGTAGTTGAGGCCAGTTCATTGGCTATATTTAAGAGGGAGTTAGATGTGCCCCTTGTGGTTAAAAGGATCTGGGGGTATGGAGAGAAGGCAGGTACAGAATACTGAGTTGAATGATCAGCCATGATCATATTGAATGGCGGTGCAGGCTCGAAGGGCCGAACGACCTACTTCTGCACCTATTTTCTATGTTTCTATGTTTCTATATAGGGGCCGGGGCTGTGAACACATTATGTGACTCCATCACTTAGATTTGCGTGAAGGGCGCAGTTGAACGGAAGCCATGGAATAAATGGTTTAAAAATTATTGCTAAGACGTTGCTTATCTTTGGCAGTAATATTCTAGAATTCAAATCACTTGCTGGGAATAGAAAATAGACAATAGGTGCAGGAGTAGGCCAGTCGGCCCTTTTGAGCCAGCACCGCCATTCAATGTGATCATGGCTGATGATCCCCAATCAGTACCCCGTTCCTGCCTTCTCCCCATGTCCCCGGACTCCGCTATCTGCAAGAGCCCTGTCTAGCTCTCTCTTGAAAGTATCAGATAACCGGCCTCCACAGCTCTCTGAGGCAGAGAATTGTACAGACTCAATGCATATGAGGAAATTAGTGTCAAACATAATAAATCGGTCGACTGCACGGATCTGATTTCCTGCTCTTTGCGTCTGCAACGATTGTTCGCCACCCAAGCCAAATACTGGTAGAAATTAGTTTAAACCAATTATATTCAAGTTATTCTTCTTGCGTATGGCGTGCACAGCCTAAAGTTGTAGGACAACTTGCTATATTTGTTCTTGTTTGATTGTACTCGCCAGGTTGATTGCATTCGTCGAAACTGGATGGAACACATGAAGATTGCAATCCCTCGCCCCTCTATCTAAGCCGACCACGAGAACACAAAATGGTGTATCGGGCATTTGACGCGTGTTTTCATTTCATCTACTGAATTGTTCACAATCGGATGAGAAAATCAGGCGATAAAAAGTCATGTTTCCATGCACGGGACGACCTATCGATTGAATTATGACTCTTTCGATTTGAAACCAATCACATTCCATTGGTATTTCCCTGATGACAATTTGTACAGAGCTCTAGTGAGACCACACCTGGAGTATTGTGTGATGTTTTGGTCCCCTATTTTGAGGAAGGACATTCTTGCTATTCAGGGAGTGCAGCGTAGGTTTATAAGGTTAATTCCTGGGATAGCGGGACTGTGATATGCTGTGAGAATGGAGCCGCTGGGCTTGTACACTTTAAGAGCAAGGAGTAATCCATTTAGAACGGAGACGAGGAAACACTTTTTCTCACAGAGAGTGGTAAGTCTGTGGAATTCTCTGCCTCAGAGGGCGGTGGTACTCTGGATGTAGGTACTCTGGATGTTTTCAAGAGAGAGCTAGACGGGGCTCTTAAAAATAGCGGAGTCAAGGGATATGGGGAGAGGGCAGGAACGGGATGATCAGCCATGATCACATTGAATGGCGGTGCTGGCTCGAAGGGCCAAATGGCCTACTCCTGCACCTATTGTCTATTGCCTATTGTGTATTGTCTATTGTCTATTGAGTTTAATTTTAGTTTAGTTTAGAGAAACAGCGAGGATTCTGGCCCTTCGCCCCACCGAGTCCGCCCGACCAGCGATCCCCGCACATTAACAATATCCTACTTACTGAATACAATTGACACTAATACCGAGTCAATTAATCTACAAACCACGGCGTGGAAGGAAACCTACACATATCGCGGGATGAACGTACAAACTCCATAAAGATAAGCACTCGCAGCCAGGATCGACCCTGGGGATCTGGCGCTGTAATCGCTGTGTGACAACTACTCTATCGCGTGCCGCCCATAACTATTTCTAAGACTATTACAAATGTCTGTTAATACACATGGACAACATACTGGCACGTTCCATCACTGTTTGGTTTGGGAATTCGAAGAATTGCAGAGTTCACTATGTATCCCAGTCTATCAGACAATCTGGATATCTCACCAACGATTCCATCTACATCAGGCTGCTTCGGTTAAGCAGGCAATAAAATGAAATGCCTGTCACATTCAGGTCATTTCATATACCCCAGGGCCTTCCGTGATCGACGTTGATCAACGATCGACGCTGATCATTGATCCCTTCACACTGGTGACACGTTATACCACGCTCCATATAACCATATAACAATTACAGCACGGAAACAGGCCATCTCGGCCCTTCAAGTCCGTGCCGAACAACTTTTTTCTCTTAGTCCCACCTGCCTGCACTCATACCATAACCCTCCATACCCTTCTCATCCATATGCCTATCCAATTTATTTTTAAATGATACAAACGAACCTGCCGCCACCACTTCCACTGGAAGCTCATTCCACACCGCTACCACTCTCTGAGTAAAGAAGTTCCCCCTCATGTTACCCCTAAACCTCTGTCCCTTAATTCTAAAGTGATGTCCTCGTGTTTGAATCTACCCTATTCTCAAAGGGAAAAGCTTGTCCACATTAACTCTGTCTATCCCTCTCATCATTTTAAAGACCTCTATCAAGTCCCCCCTTAACCTTCTGCGCTCCAGAGAATAAAGACCTAACTTATTTAACCTATCTCTGTAACTTAGCTGTTGAAACCCAGGCAACATTCTAGTAAATCTCCTCTGTACCCTCTCTAGAGGCTCGCATCCATTCCCTTCACACAATGGGTATTTGCACTGAATCCAAGTAACCTGCAAAGCCATAGGTCTTCGGGAGGAGGGAAGAAACAGAAGTAATTGGAGAGAACTCACAGGGAGACAAGGGGTAGGAGCAAACAAAAAACAGATAGCACCTTAGGTCAGGATCGAACCCGGAGTTTTGGCGCTGTGATTCAGTAGCTCTACGCCCTGCGCCAGTGCGCCGATCTTGTGCATATCGTGTAAGTCTCACATCACTACCCTCAATATGTTTTTCATGGGGAAAGGAAGGCGGATTCAGTAGCCACCGCTCTCACACTCCGTGCCTTCTTCACAATCTACTGTAATTAAATCTCAAATATTCGACAAAGTATGGGCGAAACACCTTTTCTAGCATAGAGTATAGAAGTTGGGAGGTCATGATGCACTTGTCTAAGACGCTGGTGAGACCGCATTTATATAGGGAGCAATAGGGAGAGGATGAGTATGCTGGATCTCTATTGCTTGGAGCGCAGAAGGTTGACGGGTGATCTTACAGAGGTGTACACATTCATGAGAGGAATAGATCGGGTAGATGCACACTCTTACCCAGATTCGGGGAATCGATGACCAGCGGACATACGTTCAAGGTTAAGGGGAAATCTTTGTTTGGATTCCGGGGGGTAACGTTTCCACACTAAGGATGGTGGGTATATGGAACAAGCTGCTAGATGAGGTAGTTGAGGCTGGGACTATCCCATCGTCTAAGATACAGTTAAACGGGTACATGTATCGGTCTGGTTTGGAGGGATATTGACTAAGCGCAGGCAGGTGGGACCAGTATAGCTGGGGCATGTTGTCCGTTGTGGGCAAGTTGGGCCGAAGGGCCTGTCTCCACAGTCTATGTCTCCAAGACTATGATTTTTAAAGTGTCAGTAATTGGGGAATATTTGGAGAATGTATTAAGGGATAGATAAGGAAAAGGAAATAAATTGACACATGAAGTGGCATCTCATGGGATCACGATGGCGGAGAAGGCAAGAGAGGAGGGAATCCTACCACGTTAAACAACACTGAGATGTGTACTTGAAGACCTGTCACGCGCAGGGCCACGGGCCAGTGCAAAGATTCACATTTTGGACTATTTATATGGGAGGGACTAAGCGACCTCCTTTGGTGTTGAAGCCGTTCATTGACTTCAACTTTCTGCCAATCGACCTCTATTGCCGAACATCAATGATAATGTTGTCCTTGATATGTATCCCACCCTCATTTGCCCTTCACTAACCAGTGCGGGTTAACGCCGTTTGAATCGCACACGGAACGGTTTGTCTATCTTCCGACAATTCGCGGTGAGTGGATGGATCCTGACACTCGGCCAGTCACACGGTGAGCAGCGCATGTCTGAAATTAGTTCACATTAGATTCAGATGGAATAGACTGGCGTAAACCTGCGAGCCCTCTAGTGGACCGGCAGTGGGATACCAGGGCTGATGAACTCAACCAGTTCCTCACTGGATTAGTTCTTAGATTTCCAGAAGGTCCCACCAGAAACCGCGGTTCGATTGTCCTGTATTGGAGCGATTCGTAAGTGAATCGTCAGCCAAACTTGCCCACACCTGCCAACATAACCCAGCTACACTAGTCCCACCGCTTGGTCCATATCCTTCAAACCTGTACTACCCATGTAATGGTCCATATATTTCACAAATGTTGGGATACTCCCAGCCTCAACTACCTCCTCTGGTAGGTTGTTCCGTGCACTCACCACCCTGTGCGTGAAACATTTACCCCTCAGAAACCCATTAAACTTCCATCCTCTGGTCCTCGATTCGCGATCTCTCGGTTTAAGTGACGCTGTGCATATCCACGAACTATTCCATCATGATGTTGTACACATCTTTAAGATCACCCCTCATCCTCCTGCGCTCCAAGAATAGAGACCCAGCCTACTCAACCTCGCCCTGCAGCCGAGGCTCTCATCCTGGCAACATCCAACAGTTGTTGGAAGTGGAAGCAGATTTTGGAATTACATTGTAAATACTCACATTTTCTCTTGTTTGGAGTTTGTTACTAATCAGTCAGCAGTTATTCGAGAATCGGCAAGACACCAAGATTCTCCGGTGTAATTATGTCTCATTTGAATGATCGGATTTTGTATGATGTGCCGGGTGCGTTTGTTCCCTGTATGATGGATTCCTCCGTTATCTGACCCCGTGAGCACACCCTGTGATGCTGGCATTGTGTTATTGCATTGTATGGTATTAGTTTAGTTTAGTTTACAGATACAGCTTGGACACAGACCCACAGATTCCACGGGGACGATCAATGTTCATCCGGTTACGCCAGCTGCATGTTAACCACGTTCGAATTCACTCACTCGCTGCACAATCGGACTAATTTCACAGTCCAGACTTCCGGTGGCGCTATGCTGGAGTGAGGAGGCACGACAGCCAGCTCCGTGAAAAAAAAACGGGAAAAACAACCGGGAGATAAAGCCCTGCCTGCTGCCTGCCGTTCCTGCACGAACTGCTGTTAAGTGACGTTGTCAGGCACACGACCGTAATGGCAACACAGCGCAGCCCACCCGCGGATAAACCCAAACTCAGATATGGAAGACCGATAACGGCAGAAGAACAAGGCCTGACTGAAGCACCGGGCTCAGGTAGGACATCCTCCCAGGAAGATGTGTCTTAAAAAGTTAAAGAAAAAATCGGAGATGGAAGAACTTAAAACTTTTTTTACACAAGAAATAATAGTTAAAATCGGAATTGGCAACAAAAGAAGATATAGAAAAAATGAAGGAGGCGATGAAAAAGTTAAAGTTTGAAATTAATGCCTCTACTCGGGAACTATCTGATAATTTGCAAAAGGGAATTGCAGAAATATTAGCAGAACAAGCTGCAATTACAGCAGAAGAGATAAATGCTAAAATAAAAAGCAACCTGGAAAAAGAGCTGGAACCTTTTGAAACTGTACTTAATGAGCAGTCGTCGACCATAAAAGACCTTGAGGAGATAGCCAAAACAAATACTCAGTCTATGAAAGCACTTCTGAAAGAAAATCAACGCTTATCTGAACAACTGGGTGAAATAACTGAAAAATGTATCGAGTTGGAAGGGCGCCAGCGAAGGCAGAACTTGAGAATCACAGGTATTCGAGAAGGGAGAGAATCGAATCAAGATACCCGAGAGTTTACTGCAAATTTACTGCAAAAGGTTTTATCTCTGGACCAGATACCTTTATTAGCCCGAGCACACAGATTAATGAGGCGTTATACAAGACCAGACGCCCCCCCCATGACAAATGATAGTGTAAGTCCAGTATGATCATGTTTTGGAGGAGATGATGAACAAAATAGTAAGAAGCAGAAACCTCACATACGAAGGAGACTCTATCAGCATTTATTGAGACTACCCTGCAAAGGTTTCTAAGAAGCGGAATGCGTTCAAAGAGACCAAAATAATTCTGAGAGAAGTGAATAACGTGAAGTACACTCTGAGATACCCAGCCACTCTCAGAGTCACCCACAACCAGGAAGAACACTACTTCAAAAACCTAGCAGAGGCACTGGACTTTGCCAAGAGGATCAAGACTCAAGAGGAAGACTGAATAAAAGTTTCTAAGACGAACCTCATTGATAAATAAATTGTACCCTCACGACTGGAATGGACTGTGGACTTGTGGTACTTAATAAACATGGAGGAGGCGGCTTGGAGACTCGGATGGGAGATACGGATTGGACATTATTTTATGGATATTAATAATTAGAGTAATAACATTACTAATATTAACTAACAAATACTAAAAAAATCGGTGTAGTATATTACTAATTTACAGCGTGGCACTAATACTAATTAACGTTGATAATCTTCAATCAGGGATTAATATTTACTTATGGCTGATTTAAATAGAATTAGATAATTATTAAGTATAATCATATAGAATATAAATCTTGATTCTATTTACATCCCATGGTAATTTTTTATTTTTCTCCCCCCTTTTTTTCGTTTAAAAAAAAAAAAATTTTTACTTTTTTATTTTTCCTCCCTTCTTTTCATTACATTTTATGATATATCTTTAATGTGTTTCAAGTACAGATATTATTATATACTTGAATGATAGACACCGTATACATCAGATTTTATTACTCCCGGTTAAATATTTTTATGAATTAATAATATTAAGGAGCTGGAAAGATACAAACAACGTCTACGGAAGTCCTTAGATTATTAGCCATGTTAGAATGGTTAACACTCACTGCACCAATCTTAGATGTAGTTTTTTCTTTCTTTGAGCACTCTTTTAACCACTTAATCTATCCTTTTTTAATATCACTTTCTATTATTATTATTTTACATTTGACTGGAGTTGTAAATCAAAGCAAAGGAGATATATGCGTGAGCATCACTTAAGGGTCTTGAAATTCATCTATTTGAAGTTCGGGTGTAAGGTCGGGTATGTCGAGCTGAACCATTTGCTGTATTACAGACCCCCTTAGACAAATGATGAATATGGGGAATGGAGGAATAACAGCTGGAACGTAAAAGGTATTAATGGACCAATTAAGAGAGGTAAAGTATTAGCACACCTAAAAGCACTCAAAACAGATGTGGCATTCATCCAAGAAACACATTTAAAAAAAGACACAGAGCATAGATTAAAAGCCAAATGGATTGACAAAGTGTATCATTCTTCTTTTACACACAAATCAAGAGGCGTAGCAATACTAATCCGTAAAGGTACCTTATTTAAACATACTTCAACTATAACAGATAAGGAGGGCAGATATATTATCATAACAGGAGAATTATATACACAAAAAATGATTTTTGTTAACATTTACGGCCCAAATTTTGACAATCCATCGTTTTTTAGGAAAATACTAAATACTATCCCAGAACTACCACAATATAATTTAATAATTGGAGGAGATATAAATTGTAGATTAGATCCTTACTTAGACAGATCATCAAGACAACGGAAAACTAAATCGCATTCTAGCGATCTAATAAATGCATATATAGATTCGAGCAACATTATGAATGTTTGGAGAATGGAAAACCCAACGGGACGAGAATACTCGTTTTACTCATCAGTACAAGAATAGACTACTTTCTAGTAGACTCAAAAATTATTCCACTCGCTTATAATTCAAAATACCACAATATTATAATTTCAGATCATGCACCATTATCTTTTATGATTAAAATAACTGGAAAAATGGAAAAGCAGGGACAATGGAGACTCAACCCACAAATTCTAAAGGACAAAACAACTCAAGAATACATTACAAAACAGATTGAGATCTTCTTTGAAACAAATGACAAACCAGAAATATCCCCGTTACTACTATCGGAAACTTTTAAAGCATATACACGTGGAATTATGATATCTTCTCAAGCATTCTATAACAAAGAGAATCGGAGGATACAGCAGGCATTGGAAAAAGAGATTAAGCAACTAGATATAGAAAACGCTGCTAATCCAACCATGATTAAACATAATAAAATCTCTGCATTGAAATATGAATTAAATAAAATACAATCAGACCAAGTTGTAAAACTTTATCAATATACAAAACAAATACAATTTGAATTTGGACATAAACCACAAAAATTATTGGCTCGTCAATTAAGAAAATTGGAGGGAGAAAAAATAATCCATAGGGTTAAATCAGATACAGGGGAATTATTAACACAAACCAAAGACAGTAACGAGAGATTTCTGCAATATTATAAAAAATTATATTCAGTCTAAACGATAGAAAATCATATAGGAATAGAAACATTTCTAAAAAAATGTAATTTAAAGGAATTAGATATGGAAGACAGAGAATCATTAAACGCTGAAATAACAATTAAAGAAATGGAAGAATCTATTAGGTCATTAAAAAATGGTAAAGCACCAGGACCGGATGGAATTGGTTCGGAATTTTATAAAATATTTGATGATTTAATGATACCACGGTTAAAGACACTTTATGAACACATTTATACATAGCCTGGAACATTAAATGAATCTATTATTACATTAATACCTAAATTAGATAAAGATTTGGAGGTCCCAGGATCGTATAGAGCCATAGCTCTTTTAAACACTGATCAAAAAATATTAACTAAAATATTAGCACGAAGATTAAATATAGTGATCAACAAAATAATACACCGAGACCAGACTGGATTTATACCAAAACGATACTCTTCATATAACCTGAGACGATTATTTAACATTATATACTCGAAAAGAAATACTAGTAAAGACCTAGCAATTATCTCATTAGATGCAGAGAAAGCTTTCGATCAGGTTGAATGGTCTTATTTATTCTCGGTTTTGGAATCCTTCCAGCTAGGAGAAAAGTTTATAACGTGGGTCAAATTAGTATACACCAATCAGACAGCTAGAATACAAACAAATCAAATGTTATCAACTAAATTTAACTTATTCAGAGGCTGTAGACAAGGTTGTCCGCTATCACCACTACTCTTTGCGGTAGCAATAGAACCATTAGCACAGCGTGTGAGACTACACCCCTGAAATATATGGGTATGAAACTAAAGAAACGGAAAATAAAATTTCTTTATACGCACATGATGTAATACTCTATATTACAAAGCCTGAAATTAGTATACCTACCCTGCTAGATTTAATAACTCAATTTGGTCTATTCTCAGGATATAGAATTAATTGGAATAAAAGTGAACTTATGTCAATAATGGGAAATAACTCACACATATTACAACAATTCCCTTTTACGATAGCAAATGAAAAAAATAAATATCTTGGAATTTATGTAACAAAAAGACATGACTCTTTATTTAAATCTAATTTCCCACCTTTATTGAATAAATTACTTAAGAATATTCTATATTGGAAACCATTACCTATCTCAATGTTAGGTAAAATAAATGCGATAAAAATGATCTTTCTCCCGCAATTATTATATTTAGTTCAAATGATCCCGATATATCTTCCCAAAATTTTTTTTAAGAAGGTGGATTCTATAATTACAAATTTTATTTGGGATTATAAGAGCCATAGAATAAATAAGAAACATCTATGTAAAGCAAAAATAAGTGGAGGTTTAGCGTTGCCTAAATTTATGTTTTACTATTGGGCAGTTTATATTAAAAATATGAATTTTTGGTTGGAAGAATTAGATATACAGCCGAATTGGTTAAAATTGGAAAAGGAAGACTGCCTACCTTTTGAAATTAGCTCGATTATATTTGCTAATACCAAATTACATTAAAAAAACTTATAGAGGAAACCCAATAATAGAAAATGGGATACGTATTTGGAAACAATTAAAAACATCTTTAAAATTGGAATGTATACCACTGGATCTTCATATTGCAAACAATATCACTTTTAAACCCTCTAGGATGGATAACGGTTTTTCACAATGGAAAAATTATGGAATTAATAAGATACGGGATCTCTATAGGGAAAACCTTTTTCTTTCATTTCAAGAATTACAACAAAAATATGGACTACACTCAAAAGAATATTTTAGATATTTACAAATTAGAGATTATGTTAAATCAAATACACAATAATTTATAAATTGAAAGACAGAAATTCTAGATGAATGTTTAAATAAACATCCGAACACAGAAAAATTAATATCATATATTTATAATATTTTATTGGAAAATGATGCACCACCGTCGGAAATATATAGGCAAGCATGGGAAAGTGAATTAGGACAATCAATTAGTTTAGAAGTATGTGAGGAAAGTTTACAACATATACACTACTGCTCATTAAATGCCAGACACTCTCTGATACAATTTAAAATTTTACATAGATTACATCTCTCAAAGTCCAAACTAAATAGAATTAATTAGAAACTGATCATTCACTAACAACAACGAATTTTAATCGATTATAGTTTAATAATTGGTAAAAAATTAATACTAAAATTTTGGAAAGGTCCTACCAGCCCCACTATTAAAATGGGGATTACAGAAATGTCGGAGACACTTCATTTGGAAAGATTAAGACT
Source organism: Raja brachyura (assembly GCA_963514005.1). Next base: position 4,056,289 of record OY740828.1, on the reverse strand, counting down.
TGTCCTCTCGGACAGGCTAGATCAGTTTAGAGGAACATGGTCTCCATTTATTGATTATCTAAAGGGACAAATGGGCTCGGTTCGAGGGCCTGACTGAAACCCGGACGGGGAATGGATGAAGAATTATATATAATAGATCACTGATATATCTCCAATGTAGAATAGAATGTTTAAAACTCCACTCATATTATTGATTTGGTATTTTTATTATTATTTTTATTTCTTTTATTATTTCTTTCTATTAATTTCCTTCTTTATTAAAAATAATTTAAAAAAATGTAGAAGTATAAACAAGAATGACTGTAAATTTTATAAGTATTAAGAATGTATGAGATGAATAGTTTAAAAAAAAATGTCGGAGACTGTATATTTGTAAAGATTAAGATTTGTCTAAATGGCCAAACAAGACCTATTTAAAATAATGTGGTCTCCATTTACTGAATACTTAAAGGGGCAATCTGGTTCGGCAGGAGAACCCGACTGAAACCGGAATGAAAGAATAGATGAAGTAGTACATTTCATAAAACGCGGATATAACTCCAACGATGCATAATCTGTAGAACATTCCATTCTTTCCAAACTTTTTATCCTTTTTTTTGTTTAACCTTTCTCTATTAATTTCTATCTTTATAAAAAATGAAATATATATATAGAAGTACAATTATTATGCAATTGCTAATATAAATAATACTGATAATGTAGATCTACAAAGCACAAAATGCTTTTTATTATGTAGACAACGAACAAACTGCTTTTTTATTATGTAGTTGCTTCTAATTAATAAAAAAAATTAACAAAAAGAATAATTACGCAGATGATACTAAGATAGGTGGTGTTGTGGGTAATGAAGTAGATTTTCAAAGTCCACAGAGAGATTTAAGCCATTTGGAAGAGTGGGCTGAAAGATGGCAGAGTTTAATGTGATAAGTGTGAGGTGCTACATCTTGGCAGGACAAATCAAAATAGGACGTATATGGTAAATGGTAGCGATTTGAGGAATGCAGTTGAACAGAGGGATCTAGGAATCTCAGGAATCTAGGAATCCCAGGAATCTAGGAATCTAGGAACTGTGCATAGTTCCCTGAAGGTGGAATCTCATGTAGATAGGGTGATAAAGAAAGCTTTTGGTGTGCCGGCCTTTATAAATCAGAGCATTGAGTATAGAAGTTAAGATGTAATGTTAAAATTGTACAAGACATTGGTGAGGCCAATTCTGGAGTATGGTGTACAATTTTGGTTGCCAAATTATGGGAAAGATGTCAACAAAATAGAGAGAGGACAGAGGAGATTTACCTGAATGTTGCCTGGGTTTCAGCAACTAAGTTACAGAGAAAGGTTGAACAAGTTAGGTCTTTATTCTTAGGAGCGGAGAAGGGGTGACTTGATAGAGGTCTTTAAAATGATGAGAGGGATAGACAGAGTTGACGGGGATACACTTTTTCAATTGAGAGTAGGGAAGATTCAAACAAGAGGACATGATTTGAGAATTAAGGCACAGAAGTTTAGGGGTAACATGAGGGGGAACTTCTTTACTTAGAGAGTCGTAGCTGTGTGAAATGAGCTTCCAGTGGAAGTCGTGGAGGCGGGTTCGATTATATCATTTAAAAATAAATTGGTTAGGTATATAGACTGGAAAGGAATGGAGGGTTATGGTCTGAGTGCAGGTAGATGGGAATTAGGGGAGAATAAGTGTTCGGCACGGATTAGAAGGGCGAGATGACCTACTTCTGTGGTCTAATTGTTATATGGTTATCCTCTTCACATACGTAAAGAAGAAGCAGCAGATGCCGGTTTAGAAAGAGAGACACAATCGCCTGGAGTAACTCACACATCTGGAGAGCATGGACAGGCAACATTCTAGGTCAGGACCCTTCTTCAGACTGCTTGGTGTGGGGGTGGAGAAAGCTGGAAAGGAGAGGTGGGAGTGGTCACCTTAGATTCCCATTCCCTTACAGATGCGGCCTGACCCACTGAGTTCCTCCACCGCTTTAGAGGGAATGGCAGACTACGTTTTAAGTCTGGACCCTTCTTCAGACTGAGTGGAGAGGGTGGGGGTGGGGGGGGGGGGGGGGGGGGAAGCTGGAAAAGTGAGATGGGGGCTGGACAAAGCCTGGCCAGTGATAGGTGGACATAAAATGCCGGAGTAAATCAGCGGGACGGGCAGCATCTCTAGAGAGAAGGAATGGGTGACTTCTTCAGAAGTGATAGGTGGTTATAGGTCAGGGAGACACAAGAAACTGCAGATGCTGGAATCTTGCATAGAATACAATTTAGTTAGAAGCACAGAATCTCTTGCTAGAGTGTGGGGAATCGAGGACCAGAGGACATGGGTTCAAGGTGAAGGGGAAAGAGTGAAAAGGAAATTGAGGGGTAGCGTTTTCACACAGAGGGTGGTGGGAGTATGGAACAAACTGTCAGAGTAGGTAGTTGAGGATGGTACTATCCCAAGAAACAGTTAGACAACTACATGGATACAACAAGTTTGGAGCAATATGGACCAAACACAGGCAGGTGGGACTAGTGTAGCTGGGACATGTTGGTCAGTGTGGGCAAGTTGGGCCGAAGGGCCTGTTTCCACACTGTATCACTCTCTGACTAACACAAAGTGCTGGAGTAACTCAGCGGGTCAGGCAGCATCTGTAGAAAACATGGATAGGTGACATTCACAGAGTGCTGGAGTAACTCAGCGGGACAGAGAGCATGTTGTTTAAGGAACTGTAGATGCTGGAAAATCGAAGGTACACAAAAATGCTGGAGAAACTCAGCGGGTGCAGCAGCATCTATGGAGCAAAGGAGATAGACAATGTTTCAGGCCGAAACCCTTCTTCAGACTGATGGGGGTTGGGGGAGAAGAAAGGAAAAGGGAGGAGGAGCCTGAGGGCTGAGGGAGAGCTGGGAAGGGGAGGAGACAGCAAGGGCTAACAGAATTGTGAGCATTCAATGTCCATGCCACCAGGATGCAGACTCCCCAAGAGGAATATGAGCTGCTGTTCCTCCAATTTACGGTGGGCCTCACTTTGGCCATGGAGGAGGCCCAGGACAGAGCGGTCTGATTCGGAATGGGGGGGGGGAGTTGAAGTGCTGAGCCACCGGGAGGTCAGGTGGGTTAATGTGGACCAAGCTGAGGTGTTCGACGAAACGATTGCCAAGCCTACGCTTGGTCTCACAGATGTAGATCAGCTGACATCTAGAGCAGCGGATGCAATAGATGAGATTGGAGGAGGTGCAGGTGAACCTCTGTCGCACCTGGAAAGACTGCTTGGGTCCTTGAATGCAGTCTAGGGTGGAGGTAAAGAGACAAGTGTAGCATTTCTTGCGATTGCAAGGGAAAGTGCCCGGGGAGGGGGTGGTGCGGGAAGGAAGGGAATAATTGACAAGGGAGTTATTGAGGGAGCGTTCTTTGCGGAAGGCAGACATGGGTGGAGATGGGAAGATGTGGCGAGTGGTGGGGTCACGTTGGAGATGGCGAAACTGAAGGAGGACTATTTGTTGTATGTGACAGCTAGTGGGGTAAAAGGTGAGGACATGGGGGACTCTGCCCTTGTTGCAAGTGGGGGGGATGGGGAGAGAGCCGTGTTACGGGGTATGGAAGAGACCCTGGTGCGAGCCACATTTATAGGAAGGGAGAGGAACCCCGTTACCTAAAGAATGAGGACATTTCCAATGCCCTGGTGTGGAACACCTCATCCTGGGAGCAGATACAGTGTAGACGTAGGAATTAGGAATAGGGTATGGAGTCCTTACAGGAAGCAGGGTGGGAAGATGAGTAGTCTAGATAGCCATGGGAGTCAGTGGGTTTATAGTGGATGTCGGTCAGAAATCTATCACCTTCGATGGAGATAGTGAGGTCAAGGAATGGTAGTTTAGAATCGGAAATGGTCCAGTTGTATTTGAGTGCCGGATGGAAGTTAGTGGTGAAGCGGATGAAGTTCGTCAGTCAGTCAGAGTGCCAGTCTTCACAAAGACCTGGCTCAGCACACTGGTTCACGACGGGGCTGTGGACCTAACAAACCGGTTGCTGCATCGTGCTGATAGAACAAAGGACTCCGGTAAGAGCAAGGGCGCCGGGCTCTGTATCTATATCAACAATGACTGGTGCACCAACCACACCGCAGTAGAGAGCTACTGTTCCCCAGACCTGGAATACCTACTGCTTAAATGGAGGTCGTTTTACCTGCCTCGGGAGTTTACTGCGGTTATCATCATGGCCATATACATCCCACCACAGGCTAATGCTAACCTAGCGCTAGCACAGCTGCACTCAGCCATCAGCAAGCAGCAAGATGCTCACCCCAATGGTGCCTTCATTGGTGCAGGGGACTTTAATCAGGTCGACCTCCGAGCTGCACTCCACAAATTCCACCAGAATGTGCAGTGCCCTACCAGGGGCTCGAATACGCTGGATAAAGTGTACACCAACATCAAGGACGCATACAGAGCTCTCCCCTGCCCATCCCTGGGAAAATCCGATCATCTCTCACTGTTTCTACTGCCTGCATACAAACCCCTCATCCGCAAGACCAAACCTGCAATAAAGACGGTCAAAATATGGCCCGAGGACTCCACCCTACAACTCCAGGACTGCTTTGATCGCACCGACTGGGAACTGTTTGCACAACAGGCTACCAGTGGTACAGAGGTAGACTTGGAGGAGCACACATCCACTGTGCTCTCCTACATCAACTGCTGTGTGGCGACTGTCACAGTGGACAAGCAAATAAAGATATTCCCAAACCGGAAACCGTGGATGAACAAGGAGGTTCAGAATCTGCTAAGGGCACGCAACAATGCCTTTAAATCCAGGGGCACTTCTGCCTCCAGTGCTGCCACGTCAAACCTGAACAAAGGCATAAAACAGGCCAAAGACATCTACAGGCAAAGGGTGGAAGACCACTTCAACACCGCGGACACCAGAAGCATGTGGCAGGGTGGCAGGGACATCACTGACTATAAGAGCAGCCCCGCCTGCCCCCACAGTGATATCACACTGGCCAATGAGTTAAACACCTTCTTTGCCCGCTTTGAAACTGGCAACACCACCAGGAGAGGAATAACCCTGGCCAGCGCGGAAGGGCAGGCCTTAACACTGAGCACTGAGGAGGTACAGTGCGCTCTGCGCAGGATCAATCCGCGCAAGGCTGCAGGCCCAGATGGAGGCCAGGGAAGGGTACTAAAGGACTGTGCTGTACAACTGGCGGAGGTATTAACGAGGATCTTTAACCTGTCTCTATCTCTGGCAATAGTCCCCAAGTGCCTGAAGACAGCTACCATAGTGCCGGTGCCAAAAGACAGAAGTCACCAACCTGAATGACTACCGCCCGGTTGCCCTAACTCCAATACCAATGAAGTGCTTCGAAAGGCTGGTCCTCTCCCACATCAAATCCAGCATCCCTGCCTCTCTGCATTCTCATCAATTTGCATACAGGGCAAATAGATCCACAGAGGATGCCATCTCTCTGGCTCTTCACACTGTCCTGACTCGCCTAGAAAGACAGGGCACGCACGTGCGGATGCTCTTCATAGACTATAGCTCTGTCTTCAATATGGTCATCCCCACCAAGCTCACCACCAAACTCCACCAGCTAGGCCTCAGCTCGCCGATATGAAATTGGACCCTGAATTTCATGATGGAGCGACCGCAGGCAGTGAGACTGGGCCCGCACCTGTCCTCCACTATCACCCTGAGCACCGGCACACCACGGGGCTGTGTACTGAGTCCCGTGCTCTACTCCCTCTTCACACACGACTGTGTTCCTGCATTCGACGACAACACATAGAAACATAGAAATTAGGTGCAGGAGTAGGCCATTCGGCCCTTCGAGCCTGCACCGCCATTCAATATGATCATGGCTGATCATCCAACTCAGTATCCCGTACCTGCCTTCTCTCCATACCCTCTGATCCCCTTAGCCACAAGGGCCACATCTAACTCCCTCTTAAATATAGCCAATGAACTGGCCTCAACTACCCTCTGTAGCAGAGCGTTCCAGAGACCCACCACTGTGTGTGAAAAAAGTCCTTCTCATCTCTGTCCTAAAGGATTTCCCCCTTATCCTTAAGCTGTGACCCCTTGTCCTGGACCTCCCCAACACCAGGAACAATCTTCCTGCATCTAGCCTGTCCAACCCCTTAAGAATGTTGTAAGTTTCTATAAGATCCCCTCGCAATCTCCTAAATTCTAGAGAGTATAACCCGAGTCTATCCAGTCTTTCTTCATAAGACAGTCCTGACATCCCAGGAATCAGTCTGGTGAACCTTCTCTGCACTCCCTCTATGGCAATAATGTCCTTCCTCAGATTTGGAGACCAGAACTGTACGCAATACTCCAGGTGGGGTCTCACCAAGACCTTATACAACTGAAGTAGAACCTCCCTGCTCCTATACTCAAATCCTTTTGCTATGAAAGCTAACATACCATTCACTTTCTTCACTGCCTGCTGCACCTGCATGCCTACCTTCAATGACTGGTGTACCATGACACCCAGGTCGCGCTGCATCTCCCCTTTTCCTAATCGGCCACCATTTAGATAATAGTCTGATTTCCCATTTTTGCCACCAAAGTGGATAATCTCACATTTATCCACATTACACTGCATCTGCCAAACATTTGCCCACTCACCCAGCCTATCCAAGTCACCTTGCAGTCTCCCAGCATCCTCCTCACAGCTAACACTGCCCCCCAGCTTAATGTCATCCGCAAACTTGGAGATATTGCCTTCAGTTCCCTTATCCAGATCATTCACGTATATTGTAAATAGCTGGGGTCCCAGCACTGAGCCTTGCGGTACCCCACTAGTCACTGCCTGCCATTGTGAAAAGGACCCGTTTACTCCTACACTTTGCTTCCTGTTTGCCAGCCAGTTCTCTATCCACATCAATACTGAACCCCCATGCCATATGCTTTAAGTTTGTATACTAATCTCTTATGTGGGACCTTGTCGAAAGCCTTCTGTAAGTCCAGATACACCACATCCACTGGTTCTCCCCTATCCACGCTAGTTACATCCTCGAAAAATTCCACAAGATTCGTCAGACATGATTTACCTTTCGTAAATTCATGCTGACTTTGTCCAATGATTTCACCACTTTCCAAATGTGCTGCTTTCCAAATGGACCTGATCTTTTATAACTGAATCTAGCAGTTTCCCCACTACCGATGTTAGACTAAATGGTCTGTAATTCCCCGTTTTCTCTCTCCCTCCCTTCTTAAAAACACCATTGTTAAGTTTGCAGATGACACAACGGTGATCGGACTGATCACCAACAAAATACAGAGCGGGGGTGTAGAAGCTGGCGGACTGGTGCTCGCGCAATAACTTGTCACTAAACATCTCCAAGACCAAGGAGCTGATTATCGACTTCAGGAGGTCACGGGTTAGGGAATACGCCCCAATCTCCATCTATGGGGACAGTGTGGAGAGAGTGTCCAGCTTTAAGTTTCCGGGCTATCAAATCTCAGAGGACCTCACATAGTCCACCAACACTGCTGCACTGGTCAAAAACGCACAGCAACGACTGTTCTTCCTGAGAACATTGACATGGACTGGTCTGCCCCAACAGCTGCTGACAAACTTCTACCTCTGCCCGACAGTGAGCATACTAATGTATGGCATCTCTGTGTGGTATCTCAGCTGCACGGAGGCGGTGAGGAGAGCTCTTCAGCGCGTTGTCCACAGAGCGCAGATTATTGGGGAACCGCTACCAGCCTTGAAGGGCATCTACCACACACGGTGCCTCAGGAAAGCCGTCAGCATCCACAAAGACTCCTCACACCCCTATAATTGACTATTTGAACAACTTTCTTCCGGCAGACGCTACAAGGCCTTCTACGCCAGCACCTCCAGACTCAGGACCAGCTTCTTTCCCAGAGCTACAGCGGCTCTAACCCGACCCTGCTGAGTGCCCCCCACCCCCATGGACTGTCTCCCTCAGATGGTCACGTCGGACAGACACATTTTAGTCTGGTTTGACTGTTTTAATGTTCCTCTACAAACCATGTTCTCTGGGTATCTAAATCTAGATAGTGTTAGTTATTTAAATATGACTTCGGATGGAAGCTGCACACCCAAATCTCGTTGCACTTATGTGCAATGACAATAAAAGATAGTATTATTATTATTATTGTGTGTGGGTGCAGGAGGTGGCACCAAAGCAATTGTCGATGCAGCGGAGGTGGAGGTCGGCGATGGGGCCCAGTTACACCTCGAACAAGGATTGTTTGACGCACCCGACAAAGAGGCAGGCGGAGCTTGGGTGCATGCGCATTCCTATAGCTACGCCTTGTATTTGGAGGAAATGGGAGGAGTCAAACAAGAAGTTATTGAGGGTGAGGACCAACTCCGCTGGGCGGAGGAGAGTATCAGTGGACGGGTATAGGTTGCTGCTCCGGTCGAGGAAGAACCGGAGAGCTTTGAGACCATCCTGGTGGGGATGGAGGTGTAGAGTGACTGGACGTCCATGGTGAAGATGAGGGGATGAGGGCCTAGAGAATGGAATGCGCGGAGGCGACGGGACAGGCAGCATCTCAGGAGACAAGGAATGGGTGACGTTTCGGATCGACACTGAAGATGGGTCTGGACCCTGAAATGTTACCTATTCCTTCCAGCATTTTGTGTCTACCTAAACAGCGCCTATCTATCCACGGGACGGTGTGCCAACAGACTGGAGGAACGGGCAAAGGAATTGCCGCAGAGCGGGCAGGTGGAGGGGCGCTATCTGGTGTGGACTCGTCAGTGCTCCACCCGGTGGTCAAGGCAGGTGAAACCCTTGCCATACTCAACGCACACAACGAGTCTGTCTCCGGTGTGTATCCGCTGGTGCTCCCGCAGCCCCCGTGCTGTTGTCACAGTGGGAGCAGCTGCTCGCCGGCGTGGGTCCGCCGGTGCTGCCGCAACCCCCGCGAGCTGTCAAAGTCCTCACCACAGTACGGGCAGTCGTAGGGCTGGCCGCTGGTGTGCACGCGCTGGTGAGACAGGGTGTGAGAGGCCACGGTAAAGCGCTCTCCACATACCGTGCTGGGGACGGGACGGGCGCCGGTGTGCACCCGCTGGTTAGACAGCATCTTGGAGGAGCGAGTGAGGCCCTTGCTGCACTGGGTGCAGGTGAAGAGACGCTCACCGATGTTGGTGCACTGGTCATCCAGCAGGGTGCTGGAGCGGGTGAAGCGCTTGCCGCACTGAGTGCAGGTGAATGGGCACTTGCCGGTGTGGGTGCGCTGGTGCCGCAGCAGGTGACTGGACCGGGTGAAGCGCTTGTCGCATTGAGTGCAGGTGTAGTGCCGCTCCCTCGTGTGGGTGCGCTGGTGCTGCTTCAGGTGACTGGACCGGGTGAAGCCCTTGCCGCACTGGGCGCAGGTGTAGGGCCGCTCCCCGGTGTGGGTGCGCTGGTGCTGCAGCAGGGTGCTGGAGTGGGTGAAGCCCTTGCCACAGTGGGCGCAGGTGTAAGGGTGCTCGCCGGTGTGGGTGCGCTGGTGGGACAGCAGGGTGCTAGATTGGGTGAAGTCCTTGCCGCACTGGCTGCAGGTGTAGGGTCGCTCCCCGGTGTGGGTGCGCTGGTGGACCAGCAGGGTGCCGGACTGGGTGAGGCCCTTGCCGCACTGGGCGCAGTTGTAGGGACGCTCCCCGGTGTGGATGCGCTGGTGGACCAGCAGGTTGTAGGACTGGGTGAAGCCTTTTCCGCAGTCGCTGCAGGTGTAGGGGGGCTCGTTAGCGTGCAGGTGCCTGTGCACCTTCAGGTGACTCGCCGTCTTGAAACTCTTGCCGCAATCGGAGCAGGTGAAGGGCCTCTCGCCGGAGTGCACACGGTTGTGCCGCAGCAGGTGGCTGGAGCTGGTGAAGCTCTTGCCGCACTCTGAGCAGTCGAAGGGGCGTTCTCCCGTGTGCTCCCGCCGGTGAATCTCCAGCAGGCTTGGCTTCTGCCAGGCCTTGCCACACACGTCGCACTCATAACGCTTCTCTTTGTTGTGCCCAGTCATGTGGTCCTCCATCGAAGCTCAGCCTCTCGAAGCTCAGCCGCACACCGAGCAGATGGAGGGGCTCACCGGCGCCCTGGCCGCCCTCAATGGCCGCTCACGTCCCCGTCTCTCCGTCCACACTAACGGCTACTAAACCCTGCAGGAGGGATATCAGAGGATCAACAATCTGACAAACAGGACATTACTAGCACATATTGGGTGCGTTTATGGCAGAGGAAATCGTTATAAAGAAACATAGAAAATGGGTGCAGGCGTAGGCCATTCGGCCCTTCGAGCCTGCAACGACATTCAATATAATCATGGCTGATCATCCAACTCAGTATCCGGTACCTCCCTTTTCTCCATACCCCCTGATTCCTTTAGCCACAAGGGCCACATCTAACTCCCTCTTAAATATAGCCAATGAACTGTCCTCAACTACTTTCTGCGGCAGAGAATTCCACAGATTCACCAATCTCTGTGTAAACAAAAACGTTCTCATCTCGGTCCTAAAAGATTTCCCTCTTATCCTTAAACTGTGACCCCTTGTTCTGGACTTCCCCAACATTGGGAACAATCTTCCTGCATCTAGCCTGTCCAAACACATAAGAATTTTGTATGTTTCTATAAGATCCCCCCTCAATCTTCTAAATTCTAGCAAGTACAAGCCGAGTCTATCCAGTCTTTCTTCATATGAAAGTCCTGCTTTCCCAGGAATCAGTCCAGTGAACCCTCTCTGTACTCCCTCTATGGCAAGAATGTCTTTCCTTAGATTAGTAGACCAAAACTGTACGCAATACTCCAGGTGCGGTCTCACCAAAGCTCTGTACAACTGTAGTAGAACCTCCCTGCTCCTACACTCAAATTGTTTTGCTATGAATGCTAACATACCATTTACTGTCTTCACTGCCTGCTGCACCTGCATGCCTACTTTCAATGACTGGTGTACGATGACACCCAGGTCTCGTTGCATCTCCCTTTTCCTAATCGGCCACCTTTCAGATAATAGTCTACCTTCCTGTTCTTGCCATCAAAGTGGATAACTTGACATTTATCCATATTAAACTGCATCTGCCATGTATTTGCCCACTCACACAACCTATCCAAGTCACCTTGCAGCCTCCTAGCATCCTCCTCACAGCTAACACTGCCCCCCAGCTTCGTGCATCCATAAACTTGGAGATGTTGCAATGAATTCCCTCGTCCAAATCATTAATATACATTGTAAATAGCTGGGGTCCCAGCACTGAGCCTTGCAGTACCCCACTAGTCACTGCCTGCCATTCTGAAAAGGACCCGTTTGCTCCTACTGTTTGCTTCCTGTTTGCCAGCCAGTTCTCTTTCCACATCAATGCTGAACCCCCAATACCGTGAACCCCCAATGCCGTATGCTTTAAGTTTGCATACTAATCTCTTATGTGGGACCTTGTCGAAAGCCTTCTGAAAGTCCAGATATAACACATCCACTGGTTCTCCCTTATACACTCTACTAGTTACATCCTCAAAAAATTCTATAAGATTTGTCAGACATGATTTACCTTTCATAAATCCATGCTAACTTTGTCCAATGATTTCACCACTTTCCAAATTATCTGCTGTCCCATCTTTAATAACTGACTCTAGAATTTTCCCCACTACCGATGTTAGACTAACTGGGCTGTAATTACCCATTTTCTCTTCCCTCCATTTTTAAAAAGTGGGGTTACATTAGCTACCCTCCAATCGTCAGGAACTACTCCAGAATCTAAAGGATTTTGAAAAATTATCACTAATGTAATTCTGTGCTGCACAGTGACGCAAAGTTACAGCTGGTGCCTCACCGCCAGAGACCCGTGCTCGATCCTGACTATGGGTGCTGTCTGTGTGGAGTTTGTACGTTCTCCCCCTTGACCTGCGTTGGTTTTTACTCCGGGAGCTCCGGTTTCCTCCAACATTTCAAAGACGCTCAGGGTTGTAGATTAATCGGCCGACGCAAAATTGTTAAATTGCACCTAATGTGCGTAGGATAGTGCTAGTGTACGGGGTGATCGCTGGTTGGTGCGGACTGAAAGACCTGTTTCCGCGCTGCATCTCTTCACTAAAGCAAAGGGTCTCGACCCAAAACATCATCCATTCATTCTCTCCAAATATGCTGCCTGACCCACTGAGTTACTCCATCACTTTGTGTCTTTTCCACAGACGCTGCCTGAACCGCAGAGTTACTCCAGCACTTTGTCATGGATTCATAGAGTGATACAGCATTGGAAAGAGGTCCTTCGGCCCAACTCACACTTGCACTCCAAGATCCCTCAGCTCCACACATTCCCCCAGCTCCCCACCATTCACAGTGAAGGCCCTGCCCTGGTTTGACTTCCTAAACTGCAACACTCCCCACCCCCAAACAATATGACCTCCTCCCTGTGGCTCCCTGCCCCTTACCCCAGCCGCCACCTCCTGCTACTTACCCCCCTTTGCTGTCTCCCCCCTCCTCCCCACCCCCAAATAATGTGAACCCAGCCCCACCTGGCTTGAAGGGCCGAATGGCCTACTCCTGCACCTATTTTCTATGTTTCTATTCGGCCCTTTGAGCCAGCAGCGCCATTCAATGTGATCATGGCTGATCATCTCCAATCAGTACCCCGTTCCTGCCTTCTCCCCATATCCCGACTCTGCGATCGATAAGAGCCCTATCTTGCTCCCTCTTGAAAGCATCCAGAGAACCGGCCTCCACCGCCCTCTGTGGCAGAGAATTCCTCAGACTCACTACTCTGCGAGAAAAAGTGTTTCCTCATCTCTGTTCTAAATTGCTTATTTATAAACTGTGACCCCTGGTTCTGGACTCCCCCAACATCGGGAACATGTTTCCTATCACTAGCGTGTCCAAACACTTAAAAATCTTATATGTTTCAATGGGATTCCGTCTCATCCTTCTAAACTCCAGAGTGCACAAGCCCAATCACTCCATTCTCTCAGCACATGACAGTCCCAACATCCCGGGAATTAACCTTGTAAACCCACACTGCACTCCCTCAATAGCAAGAATGTCCTTCCTCAAACTGCACACAATACTCCAGGTGTGGTATCACTAGGGCTCTGTACAACTGCAGAAGGACCTCTTGCTCCTATACTAGTCCTCTTGTTATAAAAGCCAACGTGCCATTCGCTTTCTTCACTGCCTGCTGTACCTGCATGCTTACTTTAATAGACTGATGAACAAGGACCCCCAAATCCCGTTGTACTTCCCCTTTTCCCAACTTGACGCCATTTAGATAGTAATCTGGCTCCCTGTTTTTGCTTCCAAAGTGGATAACCTCACATTTATCTGGATTAAACTTCATCTGCCATGCATCTGCCCACTCTCCCAACCTGTCCAAGTCACCCTGCATTTTCATAGCATCCTCCTCACAGTTCACACTGCCACCCAGCTTTGTGTCATCCTCAAATTTGTTAATGTTACTTGAATCCCTTCATCCAAATAATTTATGTGGGTGAGGGGTGTGTGTGTGTGGGTGAGGGGTGTGTCTGTGGGTGAGCGGGGTGTCTGTGGGTGAGGGGGGTGTGTGTGGGCGAGGGGGGGTGTGGGTGAGGGGGGTGTGTGGGTGAGGGGGTGTTTGTGGGTGAGGGGGGTGTGTGGGTGAGGGGGTGTTTGTGGGTGAGGGGTGTGTGTGGGTGAGGGGGGTTTGTGTGGGTGAGGGGGGGTGTGTGTGAGGGGGGGTGTGGGTGAGGGGGGGTGTGTGGGTGAGGGGGTGTGTGTGTGGGTGAGGGGGTTGTGTGTGTGGGTGAGGGGGTTGTGTGTGTGGGTGAGGGGTGTGTCTGTGGGTGAAGGGGGTGTGTGTGGGGGAGGGGGTGTGTGTGTGGGGGAGGGTGGGTGTGTGGGTGAGGGGTGTGTGTGGGTGAGGGGTGTGTGTGGGTGAGGTGGGTGCGTGGGTGAGGGGGGTTTATGTGGGTGAGGGGGGTGTGTGTGGGTGAGGGGGGTGTGTGTGGGTGAGGGGGGTGTGTGTGGGTGAGGGGGGTGTGTGTGGGTGAGGGGCGTGCGTTTGGGTGAGGGAGGGTGTGATGGTGACGGGGAGAGAGTGATTTGCGTGAGGGGGTGTATGTGTGGGTGAGGGGGGTGTGTGGGTGAGGGGGGTGTGTGTGGGTGAGGGGGTGTGTGGGTGAGGGGGGGTGTGGGTGAGGGGTGTGTGTGGGTGAGGGGTGTGTGGGTGAGCGAGGGTGTGTGGGTGAGGGGGGTGTGTGGGTGAGGGGGGTGTGTGGGTGAGGGGGTGTGTGTGGGTGAGGGGGGTGTGTGTGGGTGAATGGGGGTGAGGGTGGTGTGTGGGTGAGCGGGGGTGTGTGGGTGAGGGGGGTGTGTGGGTGAGGGGGGTGTGTGGGTGAGGGGGTTGTGTGGGTGAGGGGGGTGCGTGGGTGAGGGGGGGTGTGGGTGAGAGGGGTTTGTGTGGGTGAGGGTGGTGTGTGTGGGTGAGGGGGTGTGTGTGGGTGAGGGGGGTGTGTGTGGGTGAGTGGGGTGTGTGTGGGTGAGGGGGTGTGTGGGTGAGAGGTATGTGTGTGTGTGTAGATGAGGGGGGGTGTGTGTGAGGGGGGTGAAACTGATGTGGGTGATGGGGTGTGTGGGTGAGGGTGGTGTGTGGGTGAGGGGGGTGTGGGTGAGGGGGGTGTGTGTGGGTGAGGGGTGTGTGTGGGTGAGGGGGGGTGTGTGGGTGAGGGGAGTGTGCGTGGGTGAGTGTGGGTGAGGGGTGGTGTGTGGGTGAGGGGGGGTGTGTGGGTGAGGGGGGGGTGTGTGGGTGAGGGGGTGGGTGTGGGTGAGGGGGAGGTGTGTGTGAGGGGGGGGGGTGTGTGTGAGGGGGGGGTGTGGGGATGGGGGTGTGTATGGGTGAGGGGGGGTGTGGGTGAGGGGGTGTGTGGGTGAGGGGTGTGTGTGGGTGAGGCGGGTGTGTGTGGGTGAGGGGGGTGTGTGTGAATGAGGGGGGTGCGGGTGGGTGGGGGGGGGGTGCGTTGGTGAGGGGGGGGTGTGCATGGGTGAGCGGGGTGTGTGGGTGAGGGGTGTGTGTGGATGAGGGGTGTGTGTGTGTGTGATGAGGTTGTGTCTGTGGGTGAGGGGGGGTGTCTGTGGGTGAGGGGGGCTGTGGGTGAGGGGGGTGTGGGTGAGGGGGGGTGTGGGGTGGTGTGTGGGTGAGGGGGTGTTTGTGGGTGAGGGGTGTGTGTGGGTGAGGGGGGGTTGTGTGGGTGAGGGGGGGTGTGGGTGAGGGGGGGTGTGTGTGGGTGAGGGGGGGGGTGTGGGTGAGGGGTGTGTGTGGGTGAGGGGTGTGTGGGTGAGGGGGGGTGCGTGGGTGAGGGGGGTTTATGTGGGGTGAGGGGGTGTGTGTGTGGGTGAGGGGGGTGTGTGTGGGTGAGGGGGTGTGTGTGGGTGAGGGGGGGTGTGGGTGAGGGGGGGTGTGGGTGAGGGGTGTGTGTGGGTGAGGGGTGTGTGTGGGCGAGGGGGGGGTGTGTGGGTGAGGGGCGTGCGTGTGGGTGAGGGGGGGTGTGATGGTGACGGGGGGAGAGTGATTTGGGTGAGGGGGTGTATGTGTGGGTGAGGGGGGTGTGTGGGTGAGGGGGGTGTGTGGGTGAGGGGGGGGTGTGTGGGTGAGGGGGTGTGGTGGGTGAGGGGGGGTGTGGGTGAGGGGGGGTGTGGGTGAGGGGTGTGTGTGGGTGAGGGGTGTGTGTCGGTGAGGGGGTTGTATGTGGGTGAGGGGGGGTGTGGGTGAGGGGGGGTGTGGGTGAGGGGGTTGTGTGGGTGCAGGCGGTGTGTGGTTGAGGGGGGTGTGTGTGGGTGAGGGGGTGTGTGGGTGAGGGTGGGTGTGGGTGAGGGGCTTGTGGGTGAGAGGGGGGTGTGGGTGAGGGGGGGTGTGGGTGAGGGGGGGTGTGTGTGGGTGAGGGGGGTGTGTGTGGGTGTGTGTGGGTGAGGGGCTGTGTGGGTGAGAGGTGTGTGTGTGTGGGGATGAGGGGGGTGTGTGTGTGTGAGGGGGGTG